>PVIR01002324.1:0-53719 GCA_004026965.1 Petromus typicus | reverse complement strand
GGACCCTGTCTCAAAAAACAAACAAACAAACAAAAAGAAATATATGAGAAGATGTTCAATATCACTGGTAATTTGAGAGATGCAGATGAAATCAACATTGAGATTCCATCTCACTCTAGAAAGAATGGTTGCTATCAAGAAATCAATAACAAATGCTAGTGGGGCTTTGGGGAGAAAGAAATCTTTCTCCACTGTTGGTAGGAATGTAGACTAGTGCAGCCACTGTGGAAATCAGTGTGGAGATTCCTCAGAAAACTAGGATTAGAGGTCCACTTGACCCTGTTATTCTCCTGCTCGGTATATACTCAAAAAAATTAAAAGCACCATACCACAACAACATATACACACCCATATTTATAGCAGCAAAGTTTACAATAGCTAAATCTCGGAAACAGCCCAAATACCCCTCAAGTGGAGAATGGATAAAGAAGATACGGTTTTTTAAAATAAAATAGAGTATTACACAGATATAAAGAATGATAAATAAAATGACACAGCTAAAGAAAATTGTGGGTATACTCATAAGTGAATTAATAGAACACGTGTGTAAATACCGTATCATTTCTATAGTGTGAGAAACTGAAAGGTGTAAATGAGATCCAAAATGTACATTAGGTATTGTAAAATAGGAAGAATATCTTCCCAGGGGAAAGCAGAAAAGGGAAAAGAATTTTAGGGTAAAAGGAAAAAAGGGAAACAAAAGTTTTATGTATGGGGTGGTGGTGGTGGAGGGGCTAAAAGGAGGGCAGGAGAATGGGAAAAAATAAGACATATCAAGTACAAATACAAATTCTCAATGATGAATGTGATCATAATGTATACTTAAAATGTATCAATAAACAACTTAAAAAAGAAATGTGACATGAAACAAAAGTAGCTAAGACCTTGCAAGACTCATTGATAAGGTGTTACAGAACTTAAAAGGTCTTTGCCCACACTTTGAAAATAGCTGCATAGAAGATATTGGCCTTACAAAGAAATGTCAGGTAGGCTATTAGAAATAGGAATTCCTCTCAGAAAATTTAAAAAGGAACTTTACTGGCAAAAATTCTACCATTTCAAAACTCTGCAGATACCTAATATACAAAAGCAAAGTTTATCCATTTTACAGAGCTATTATATGCAATAATCTACCTACAATAAGCAATACTTATTTATAAGATAGATATAACATCCTTGTGTTACATGCACATTAGTTAAAATTTTCTACAGAGTGAACACCTCAGAGTACACTCTCTCCAATGTGGAAATGTAATGTTCATGTTGACAATTGTATATATCATTTATAAGAAAAAGAAACATTTCAAGGTGTTAAATCTATAAGGGCAAGAATATATGTACCAATGAGTTAAATTGAAAGATAATCTGAAGTAACTTTACCTTTTTGAGTTCCCAAAAACTTGTATTTTCAGCTCCGCAGAATAAAGGGTTTCTACTGAGTGGATCATAAGTATTTAAGTGTTTGACACCTAAGAACAAAAAAATAGTATTTTTCATATGCTTTATTTCTGGCCCAAGAGGCCACAAAAAATAACCAGTAAGCGTTGCCCCTGATAAAATTTTTAACATTTTTACCCAGGCATACTAGATTAAAAACTCCAAGCCCCTTCAAGAATTACTGCTGGTATATAAGCTGGCATTTTTTCTAGAATACACCAGGCAACATGTTTATCTCACTAAAAACCCAATTAGCACTTCTTTTCAAATAGCAAAACCGGTGCTAAAAAACAGGTCAGAAATGCTAGGATGGAAATAACCTAAAGATAGAGTAGTGTGGCTTCCCAGCAGGATAATAATTCTTACTTGGAAAAGATTTACATGTTTTTATTGTTTAGAAACTCAGGAAGAGGTGAATTTAATATATGTGCCGCCAAAGTGAGCACAGGAGTAAACAAATTTAAAACAGGATTTCCAGAACATGCTATGAAATGTCTCAGTATACATGCTTGTCGTCCTTTTAAAGGATTATTCAACTGAAAAATTCTTCTAAAAACTTTTCTGGGGAGGTGGGGATTTAGCTTGGTGGTTCCAAGCCTGTCTTGCAAGCACCAGGGCCCAGGTTCATCCCTGGTAACATAAACAATACCAGGTGTGGTGACTCACACCCACCAGCAATCAGTACCACATTCCAAAACTGGGTGTGGTGGCTCAGCCTGTCATCCCTGTAATCCTTTGGGGAGGCAGAGGCAATGAGTTCGAGGCTGAGCTCAGGGGCTGCGTGAACTACAAAGTGAAACCGGGTCTCAAAAAACACAACAAAACAAAAACCCCAAAAAACTCAACCTTTCCTGGCTACACCAGATTTCTTTGGTAACTCAATGACACATTTATATTTGAAGATGAATTAATCTGACCATGAGACACCATCAGAGGGCTGAAATGGGTCTGGTACCACCTTTCTTAATCCTCAAAGGTCAGTGTTCTTTTTTCCACAGCCTCAAATGAAGTCTACATTTCTGAGCTTTTCTTTTCTTTTTTTGTGGTACTGGGGATCAATCTCAGGCCCTTGTGCTTCCAAGGTAGGCATGGTACTATTTGAGATAAGTCTTTGGCTCTGAGGTTTCTTTTCTAATGTCCTATTAGGAGCTGATTCAGTTTGTATGAATGGAAAATTCACTTAGGCTTTTTATCTCATGCAACATTTTGTATCCTAAAAAAATGTTTTAAGAAACTAGACAGGATAAATATGATGGTCAAACAGAAGAACCAAAAGGTTCAGTAATTCACAACATTTGACCAAGTTATTCTCCTCAGCAATCAGCTGTGCAGGATGAAGCTGTGAGAAACCAACACGAGATCAAAGGTGTAAACCTGTAATTGAAGAAATGAAATTTACTGTGCAACTAACATGTCCATAGTTTTTTTCACAAATGTAAACGTATTTGTTTTAATCTCTAAGATTTATTTTAAAATGTCTAGCTTTTTAAATGAAGATAATGGTGCCCCGCTGTTTTAAAAATTTCCTTCTATGGCTGGAGATATCTCTTGGTGCTGAAGCACTTGCCTAGTATGTTCAAAGCCCTGGATTTGATCCCTAGAACTGTTGGGAAAAAACTAATTCTGTAAAAAAAATCAAAGAGGAACCTAATTCCATGGCTTAAAAATGCAGGAGAATAATTTAAACACTAAAAACATTTTACCTCTTAAATTTTCCACGTGCACCCAGGAGGCAGTCTTTGGGTTTTTGGTTTCTGTGTCCGGTACAGTTTCTTCTCCCTCAACCTTTCCCACTTTAACTATTTCCGTTTCTTTGTCTGCATCAGTGAATTTTTCTATGTCATCATCATCATCATCATCATCATCTCTTATATCAACAAATTTTTCTTCATCATCACTCTCCTAACCAAAAAACAAATGGTTTAATAATTCAGTGTTCATCAAGTAGAAGTTACAGTGAAGTCTGTATTCAGCTATGTGATTTGCTACATCCCCAGCCCTTTACGTTTTATTTTTATTTTGAGACAGAGTCTCAAGTAAGCTACCCAGGCTAGGCTTGAACTTGTGATCTTCCTGCCTCAGCCTCTGAAAATGCTGAGATTATAGCATGCACCAACATACCTGGCTCCAAAGTTAAGTTTTGAGCCAAGAGCTTCTGAGACTTTGGAATTCTATTACTTGGTCCTCTAATAAGTATCTGATGTTTTATAAATAACTCAATTAGGCAGGTGTAACTTTTCATTTTATGATTGAGGAAAGAGGACCTCTAATCTTCCCTCACTGTCTTATGTAACAGCAGCCTTTTGTTTACAATAGTCAAGGATCAAGTAACTTTCCCACATGGTTAAGTGCCCACCTGGCACTAAAACCCACACTCATCTGACTCTAGAGTTCACACTGTAATTTGCTCTAAGGAACTAAGTTACTGACACTGAAACAAAGAAATAACCAACCAATACATTTTATCACCATTCAATTTAAATAGCAGCTTAAAAACATACCGCATGACTGTCCAATTGACTTCTTAAATCTGGTTTTGCTTTAAGGATCTCAGACACAAGGTACAGAGCTCCACATATGAACGGTGGCATCTGTGTACAAGTAACCTGAAGCAACCTCTTCACAAAAGCTTTCACCCGGCGCAAGACGATGTCTGCTTTCAGAGACTTGTAGACAAGGTTAAGAAACATAGCTTGCTTGGAACACATCATCAACCCTGGATCCAACATCTTTCTGTAAAATAAAGTTAAGGTCAAATATTGGTTTACAGAAATGTCTCGACAGCCAGTAGCCTCAAGTATTTACAATACTGTTCAAAATATCACCTTCAATGGGTGAGTTATAGGATAGCTATTCAGTACAGTAAGCAAAATCTTTCTTCTAAGTGTACCAAGGGTGAAGCTCCTGTGTCAGCATGAGAATGTAAAGACCATGAAGAATGAGCAGAACGAGCAGCATATTTAAGTACTCAAAAAATACTTGCTGAAGCCAATGCCATGGCACATGCCCGGAATCCCAGCACTCTGAGGCTTGAAGGCATGGCGATTACAAGTTTGAGCCATTGATGGCAATTTCCTGAGTCCTTATCACTAAATAAAGAGGGATGGGGATATAGGTTAGTGTGAAGGCTCTGAATTTAATCCACATAGTGGAAAGAAAACAAAACAAGTGAAGTAAGTCCCTCCGAAACAGGACCTTGATGAACAAATTACTGGACAAGAGACAGAACTGAGGAAATGGGAGAAGGAAAGTGCAGTTATACTAGTGGCTTCTTTCCTTAATGTCCCAAGATTTAAAACAAATGTAGCAAAATGTTGATTTTAAAGTATGTGGTAGTATGTCATGTACTTAGTTAGGGAGAAGCAAGTTGCTGAGGAAGGCCTCAAGTGCAGTTCTGTGAGTCCTCCTCTTGCCCAGCAACAGAACTGCATGTGCTATGCTAGATCGTTATTACTCACACTTGCATAGCAGAATGCTATGTACTCACCTGTATAACGCTGAATAGTATCGATCTGATATCGTCTGCTGAGAATTCATTACTTGGAAAAGCAACATCAAAGCCTGAACACTGGTATTAAAATTTACAATATGCAGCACTTTGAACAACGTGTCCACCTGCTCCCTCACTTTCTCATCTCCACTCTGGGAGTAAGGGTATGCCCTGTTCACACCTGTTAAAAGGGCACTAAGCATTTTGGACTCAATATCTTTTTTCTTGATGCAGGTCCGAAAAAAACAAAAATAGATAGTGATTAATTTGTTAGCCAATTCACTTTCTTCATGGGATAGGGCTATCTGATTTAAAAAGCAAATCGCATAATATTGAGCCTTGGGGCTGATATTTGGGCGAAACAGTAGTCTTTCTATTTCCCCACACACGACTCCTTTCATATTTGGATGTTTACAAAGTAATGTCTCTAACAGATGGGAGGCTTTTGTGGCTATTCTGTTCTGAGGATCTCCCAACTTATTTACCAGCTGCACAAGAAGAGCCTTTTCTTCCTCAGGCTTATTACAGAGCAGCTCATGAGCTGCTATGAGAGCTCGAATTTTACTGGCTGCCAATGAATCATGACTTAAAGTTTCCAACACCTGCACAAATTCAGCTACTAAGTGTTTCAGCTGGTGTTCAAAATACCATAATATTAGTCTTCTATCTCTAGAGTCCCGGTTGCCACTGGACAATTGTTCCAGTTTGTGAAAAGGATGTTGGCCAAAAAGGCGCAGTTTCCGATTGTCTGGTAGAAGGTCTGTAATGAGTAACTCTTTGAAAGTATCCAAAGCCATGAGGCACTGCTGCTTGCTGCCCTTCTTTTTAACAAGGTTCAGGAGTGTTTCTACAAACTGGAGCGTGTGAACAGCATCATCCTGGATGAGAAGAATCATGGCTGCCATCCTGTCACCTAGTGTCCCTGATGATACAATTGCCTTCATCCATGTGGAAGAGCCTCCCTTTTGATTACTTGTTTTACTTTTGAATAAACTGATTTCACATTCGTACAGCTTCTGAGCCAGGGTTTTGTACTTAGACACAGTATCCTGAGGCTGGGGGTCCAAACAATATTCATTGCTATAATCCAGATCATACCATTTGCCTCCAGGCTTGAGCAGCAAAGTCTCTCTCTCAAAAAACTCAAAGAGGTCCTGTTGTTTGTCTTTCTTTACTTTTGGTATGGCACTGCTGATCTTCTCAGAATGTTTCTGTGGCATATCCTTATTTTTCACTTTACTAACTGATATCCTCTCACTTTCTGCTGCATTTTGCTTTTTCTTATCCATCTTAGATACTTTTGCTTCTTTTTTGCTGGCATTGTCTTCTGTAGCTGGTTCATCTTCCTCAGTGAAAGATTTTGCATATTTGGCCAAGCTAAGGCTTTGAACAAATGCTTTCAGTTCACCTTCTTGAAGGTCATCAATTGTTCCTTTTTTGCCTCCATCCACCACTTCCTCATTCTCATTCAAAGCAGCCAGCATAAGGTAATCTTGCTACATGAAAACATTAAACAGGATAAAAGTAAATTATAAATATAACACTTTGGTTACAATTTCATCTTTGAACTCAGTGGAAGTGAAATATTATGGAATTACCTGATCTACTACTCACATAAACATTTTTGGGAGGTAACAGGGATTGAACACAGAACCTTATGCTTGCCAAGTACCATGGCACTACATCCCAGGCTACCAAATAAACATTTGATGAAAAGAATTAAATATGAAAAATACAACCATCAAAAAGAAATGAAACACAACCAAAAAGCTTTTTTAAGAATAGGGAAAAATTTCTCCAATTTCACATAAAACTCAGAGTCCACGAAAGGCAGAATCAGTAAATTCACTATTCTCTCAAACACAGTACAGAAAAATCAAGGCAACAGACCGCATTACTTAAAATAGCAGAATACTGGCAACAATATAAGTGGCCACAATAAATGGCCAGGAGGATAAGGCAGATGCAATGACATACGTGGTTATGAAACTTAATTTTATACACCAATACAGAAGGCTCTCTAAAGCATAAAAATATGAAATATATGAGCCCATTTGTGTGAAAAATAACAGGTATGCATTCAAGTGTTTATGTATTTGCATGGTGAAGAACATCCCTGGAAACTATAAAATACATTCGTAAAAACAACTGCTTCCTACAAGGGAAACTGTATGGCAGAAGATAAAAGTGGGAAAGATTTTTCATGTACCCCACACTTCCAATAACTGTTTAAAATTTGTCGATGTTAAAATTTGTTCGTATGTATTTTCTACTCAAAAAGTAAACATAACCCAAGATCAGAGCAAAATGCGAATCTGCCTGTGTAGCTAGCATTTCCAATGCTCTAAGAATAGAAGAAATGCTATCATATATTTGACTAAAATCTTTCAGTGGTTCTGCACTAAGCATAACAAGTTTCATTTCGTCTTATTCTCCCCTTCATTCTGTCTCTACTACAATGACATTTCTGCGGTTTATGGTACATTCGGTCATACTCTGCATTTGCTGTATACCTTTTTTTTTGAGACAGTTTCGCTTTTATAGTTCAGGCTGCCCCCAAACTCGCTATGTAGCCCAGGCAAGCCTGGAACTCATCGCAGTCCTCCTGCCTCTGCCTCCTGAGTGAGTGTTGGGATTACAGGAGTAGGCCACCACGCCCCGCTGCATTTGCTGTTTTCTGACTGGACCAGCACTGCTCACTCCCCTCCTGCGGGTTTTTGCCCAAATACTTTCGCACTGTTGTTTCCCTTATAACGCCACCACAAGTGTAAAGAACTTCCTCACGGCATCCTTATTCGTCTCGGTATTACTACCTGGCGCCTGAAGTACTGTCTAAAAGGTCTGTTCACTGTTTCTCTTAGGATGTTCAATCCATGAAACAGCCCATCTAGAATACATAGTAAACATGCGCAAATGCCCAGTGAAAACAGAAACTAAATTTTAACATCACTGGCATTTGGAGATACCGGGTCAGGATCAAGAAACTAACTTTCCCCAACCTGATGGAATGACAGTTACTCCACGTCAATAACATGAAAAGATCGCCTACATCCTACGAAAAACCATGGCATAAAACGTTCAGTACTAACTTTCTCTCTTGCAAAGAGCAGAGGGAAAGAGCGGCAAGCGCCACGCGCACATTCTGATGCCAGAATGTGGCTCTCGGACGCCCCTCAGGGGCGCGCCGCTGCGTGGATCCCTTCGGGCCCCCGCGCTTCTTCTCCCTCCTTGGGGAGCCTGTGGCGTTACCTTGGTGCCTCCGAGCCGTAACACTTCCTCCAGAGAGAAGCCATTCTCAGCTTCACCGTTATCATCTTCGTCCTCCTCGTCTGATTCTTCCAGCACTTCTTCGCGGGGCCAGGGCCGTTTGGCATGGAACTCTAAAGGTTTCTTGGCAGCCGCCATAGCTCGCACGGCACGCGCACAGCCGCGGCTCACTTCCGCTTGGAGCGTGACGCACTTCTCCCGTGGCCAACCGTAACCCGGAAGTGGTTTCAATCCCCGCCCCCCGGGCAGCGTCTGGTTCAGCTCGGCATGGGCGTTCTCGTGAGAAGTGCTGCCCGGCATCTGTGCCACGCGGCTCGCGCGGGTAAGAGTGTTCCTGGTGAACTTTCTACTCTGTCGTAGAGTACGTCTGAATCACTTGCACAGTTTCTTGGTTTGGGATTCTTGGGAGCTGAGGCTCATTCCCAGTCCGAGGCGCTCTGCGCGGGAGCCGAGTCCATCAGCGAGTCCGGAGCGGCTCTGTGGTGGTGGGCAAAGTGCGAGCCTTGTCTGCGCCACATGGGCGAGTTCTGCTCCCCGGTCCGAGTTTGGAGCAAAGTTAAGGATGAACTTCGGAAAGTGCCTAGGCTGTTTGCACGTGAAAATGCTGAGATTTATAGTGCGACCTGCTTAATCTCTATTTTTCAGTTATTCCCTGTACTTGGAGAGGGAAATACTTCAGCTCCGGGAATGAGCCGGCAGAAAACAACCGGGTGACGCCGATGCTGCGGCATCTTCTGTACAAAATCAAGTCGACTGGCCCCATCACTGTGGCCGAATACATGAAGGAGGTGTTGACCAACCCAGCCAAGGTATGGGTCAGAAATCCTGCCAGCGCCCTTCGGCAGATTCTCGAGGGGAGTTGTGTAGGGAGAAGGCTGAAGCTCTTCTCAGGCAACTTAGGGACACACAGTTGACTCTGTCAGTTGGTCATAGGTAGTGCCACTAGAAAGGACAAACTCCCAAGGCGTTTAGGAAGGAATGTTCCTGGCCTTTGTGGGAAGATTGACTTTCCTACCTGGCCTGACGGTGGGTCGTTGAGCTGGAAGAAGAGTATGCAGGAGAGGGCGGAGCAGAGCCCCTTTGGGAGGGGAGGAAGGCTTAAGAGTTGTCTGATATACATTGCAAGTGTACCTGGGATACTTGGGTATGAAAGTTGCAATTCATTGCTCTGAAAGTTGTCTGTCAGTAACTTCAGTGGGCATTGGAAGCCTGTGCCGGGTTTCTGGGATAGGTTAGGCCTATTCCTATTGGATGTGAAGTGACTTAAAGTGTCCAGGAGTTCACTAAAGGCAGGGATGTGTTAATGTTTTGGGACCCTGCTGTACCAGAGGTGGGTTATTGAGGTGCTGTGGTAGGAATGAAGTGAGAAATGCATGCTTTAGAAATAGATCTTGGACTCAAAGGATTTGCCAGGGAGTTAAGTGGAAAACAGAAAGAGGAAAGGATCAAGACTGATTCCTAGAGTGTTACCTTGAGCAGTTGCGCGAAGGTTGTGCCTTCCCCTGAGACAGGATGGTGAGAACCAGGTTTGAAGGAGCCCTGTGAAAGAGGAGCTACGTCGGGAGCCGAGTCCTACGTCTGCAGTGATGTTCAGGAGAGGGTAGGAAGTAGGCAGTGGCTCTAGGCGTCTGATGTTGGGTACATATATATAAATTTGCTTGTCGTCAGTGTACAGATGGGGATAGAGGCCATGGAAGCAGGGAGAGTGTACCTGGAGAAAGAGATTTTCCCAACATTAAGACTCAGAGTGATTCCAACACTGGGCTTGACAGTCCTCACCTTAGGACGCTTGAATAGGAAGCAGAGGATTTGTGAACTTGAATTGAAAAAAAATTAGTCCTACATTATTATCAACTTATAATTGAAATTTAGCATTTCTTTAATTATGAAGTAGGCCACAACTAAGAAAATGGGCAATACTCCCTCCTACTGTTTGCTGGGGTTGAAGGTCAGACAGCAGAGTTTATTAATTTTTTGAGACAAAGTCTCACTAAGTCACTGACTTGCCCAGGTTGGACATGAACTTGTGATCCAGCCTTCTAGATTTCTGGGATTACAGGTATGTGCACCATGCCCAGCTAATATTTGGGGCTTTCAGTGGAGATAACTGATATGGTTATCATAGTACAGTGATTGCACTTATCTCAAAGTACTGGTATGTTCATCCTTCAAAACTTAATTATTAGGTGTTTGGCTTGATTTAGTCTTTTAATACATTAGTAGAGACATTTTTTTTTTTTTAGACAAGGACTCTTCTTCGTAGTGCACGGTGGCCCTGAGCTCACTATGTAGCCCTGAGCTCACTGTGTAGCCCAGGCAAGCCTTGAACTCACAACAATCCTCCAGCCTCTGTCTCCCAAGTGCTGGGATTACAGGTGTGAACCACCATGCCTGGGATTGTGCTATGTGGTACTGGGGATTGAACCTGAGATCTTGTGCTTCCCAGCCAGATGATGGAACCACTGAGCTAAGTCCCTGGCCCAGGAAATTCTTTCTTTAAAGTTAAAAAATATATTAAAACTTGGGAGATGAAAATAAATACGATGCAATTCTCTCCTTCAGATAATTACTCCATATGAAGAACATAGATGTATAAATAGGCTCAGAAGGGAAAGCACTGGATTAGTCTTAGTCAGAGGGCTGAGCAAGAGATCAGCAAAGGCCACATGTAAGTACAACTGCAAGCCAGAAACGAGAAGGGAGAATTTGCAGTAATGTAGATGTGTAGACACCAAGGCTAATTTATAAAAAATTCCTACCTTTTATTGAGACACAATAATCAGATAGAAAAGTACATAAATCACAATGTCCATTTCAGAGCATTTTCAGAGTGAACACGCCCATGTAATCTGTGCCAGGGTCAGAAACAAAACATTAGTTGGCCTGGTTGTGTTCTGGAGGCTGAGGCAGGAGAATCATGAGTTCATGGCCAGCCTGAGCAGCATAGTGAGACCCCATCTCAGAAAACAACAAAAGAAACAACTTGAGCAGGCCCAGCTAATTTCAGAGAGGAGGTTAGAAGGGTTGGCAAGGTCTGTGGCTGGACTGTGAGCAGGAAGGGAAAGAAGGGGAGTAATGAGCATGGAATGGCTCCTGGGTCTGCTGCTGAGGAGTAATTTTTTCTCTCAGTCTGGCAGACTGACTCCTTTTTGGTGAAGTAGACACTGTCTCAGTCTTGCTCATTTAAAGAACTTTGATATGTTGTGTATATTATGTAAGACTTGAAAATGTTTTAAACCTCATTTGAAAATTAATTTTTCTCCACTTTTTTTGTTCAGGGATATTATGTGCACCGTGATATGCTGGGAACAAAAGGAGACTTCGTTACTTCACCTGAAATAAGCCAGATCTTCGGGGAGGTAACTTCCTACCTCTGAAAGTCTGAAAGTCAGTGACATCATAAACATTTGAGAGCAGATCAGTTTGTACTGGTCTGTAATTTTCTTGACGATCCATCAAAAGTTTTACTTTTTTGGAGGGGATAGAGGAAACAGGGAAATGGTAGAGAGGACGTTTGAAAAATTTGTACTTGATTGTAGAGAAGGGAGCAGATGATCAGAGGGATAAAGAGAAGTGAAGGAGATGGAAGCTAGGAGATAGGAAATGAGAATGGAAGCAAAGAGGGAGAAAAGATTTTTAAAAAGTGCACTGAAGAATTAGTAGAATCAAGAAGAGCTGTAGAGCTCCAGCCATGATATAAGTAGAGCTAGAGTCTGCTTTTATGGAGCAGAACTTTAGTCATTTCCTATAAGTACCTTTGATAATTTAGAAACAGGAGATTGTACAGAAGAGGAAGTAGAATCCAAGTAATGAGAAATACTAATTATGAATCATGGAATTATTTAAATTGTGAGTATGAAGAAATGTCACAATCACACAAAGAAATTTCACAATCACAAGTTCACAAGTGTGTTTACTTTCCAATACTAGTACATTTCTATGAGCGATGTCCTCTTAGCCCCACCTTGAGGCTTTTTATTGCAGTAGCAGGAGATCTGAGATTGTCTTATCTACTCCTTTCCCTGATTTTAGGCACTTTCTCAGTACTCATGCTCTTCTTAGTGCTCAGCCAAAGATGATGTAACCTTCTGCTGTAAAAACCCTCATGATACAGATGAAAAGAGACAACTTTTCTCCTATTATTAAGTTTCCTACATGTTGTATATTGTAATATAGCCTTACTGAAGTTCCTCTGTGTATGTATATATTATATATACATTAAAAAATATACATACAGTTATTTGGAAATATTTTATGGCATAAACTGAGTATTTAGGTGTGTTTTTCATTGTCACAGCTACTAGGGATATGGTTCATTAGTGAGTGGATGGCCGCTGGAAAAAACACAGCTTTCCAACTGGTGGAACTGGGCCCAGGTCGGGGCACTCTCATGGGAGATATTTTGAGGGTACGTAATAAAAGAACACCTTTACGTCTTATGTTGGTTAGTGTTCTTCTGGGTTTACTAACTTCATTGATTTTCTTGGCTTTCAGATCTACCTCCTTAATCTTAAGTTTCTCAGCTAAAAATATAATGTTAAAATAATATAATGGATCATTTCTCATTGTTTATAAGCTTACTACTATTTGTGTGTGTATGTGTGTATACATGTATAGAAAATAAAAGGTAAATGTAGGTATTTAGAAGACATTATAGGAAAATATATTTGTCCTCTTAGCAGCCATAAAGGAAAAGATTAAAAGTTGAATTTCAAGAAAATAAAATAAGGAACTTTCTGTTCTTTATAGAAATGAGGAAATTTGGGCCAGGGATTTAGCTCAGTGGTTCCAGCGCCTGTCTTGCAAACACAGGACCCAGGTTGGATCTCCGGCAACCACATACCATACTGGGCGTGGAGACTCATGCCCAGCAGCAACCAGTACCACATTCCAGTGCCGGGCGTGGTGGCTCACGCCTATAATCCCAGCACTGGGGGGGGGGGGCAGAGGCAGGAGGATTGCTGTGATGTGAGTTGGAGGCTGAGCTCAGGGCCAGCCTGAACTACAAAGTGAGACCCTGTCTCAAAAAAAAAAAAAAAAAAAAAAAGAAATGAGGAAATTTTTGCCAAGGATTTAGCTCAGTGCCAGAAATTAGGAAGATTTTGTTGTCAAAGGAATTGAATGAGATTAGCCACAGAACAGGAGAACTTACTGAAAAATCAAGCTAAAGATAAGAATAGGCCCTTCATAAAAGAGAAAATCCAAATGGCTAATTAAGACAGAACAGTGCCAGTTTCTCAGAGAAATGAGAATTAAAATCACAAGACAGCATTGTAACTCTATCAGATTGGAGAAAATAGAAAGTCTGATATCACAAAGTGTTGGTGAGAATGGGAGTATGTGGAACAGTGGGAGCTCTCATCCTACTGGTGCAAGTGTAATTTGGTGCAGCCACTTTGAGAAGCTATTGGACATTATCTCCCAACTTTATAAAGTTATTTATATTGCATGAATCTGTAGTTTCACTGCTACTCATACAAACTCATGTATATGTGTATCAGGAATCATACAAGTAGATAGTGTTGAGGACAGAAAAAAAAACCTGGAAACAACCCAAATTCCTATCATTCGGAAAATGGATCGATAAATTGTGGTATAGCCATCCAGTGGAAGAGCAGGTATTGTAAGAATGCTTGAAGTCCACAGAATGCAACAGTGTTCACCATGAAATAAAAATACTGAGTAAAAATAGCAATTGCAAAAGAATTTTTGCATTTTATATGTGTATGTATGTGTGTATATATAGATATCGATATTGATATCTATATATATTTTTTTAGACTGGGTCTTGCTTTGTAGTTCAGGTTGGCCCTGAGCTCAGCCTCCAACTCACATCACAGCAATCCTCCTGCCTCTGCCTCCCGAGTGCTGGGATTACAGGCATGAGCCACCATGCCCGGCACTGTGGTATGTGGTGCTGGTTGCTGCTGGGTGTGAGTCTCCACACCCAGAATTGTTATATGTGGTTAACCAGGGAATCGAACCCCAGTCCTTGTGCTTGCAAGACAGGTGCTGGAACCACTGAGCTAAGTCCCCAGCCTCTGTATTTAATGATTCTTTATAAAAACAGACATTTTTATTGTTTTTGCTCAGGCTTGAACCCATGGACTTGCTCATGTTAGGCAAACGTTGTACCAATGAGCTATTTTCACAGACCAAATTTAAATTTCTTGATGCTCTCTTTTGCTTCAAATTGAGAATTGAAAGTTTTTTTTTAAAAGATAAAATTTGTAAGAATCCTGATTGTACTTGGAAAACAAAATCACTGATTTAAGTTTTCAGGGCTCTAATTTATACTTCTTTAAAATGGCAAAGCCACTGAAACTTAAAATATTTTTAAAAGCTCTTGCAGTAATATTTTCTTACTCAAGTACTTGAAAAGAAGCCTACAACTTTTAAGATGTCTCTGGGTCTAGATCAAGTTATAAGACTGTTACAGAATTGAAGACTTTAAAGGAATGCACACAAAATTTCTGGAACTATTATTACAGACCTGTTTTTTAAGTGAGCACACTTTTGAAAGGTTTTTTTTCCTTGGGAAGTTTTTCCATGTATAGTTTAATTTCCAATCTCAGTCTGGACATCTTGTTCAATCAATTGGTCTCTAGTTGTACATTTGTGTCTCAGAAATAGGCCAACCACTGTAAAAGTTCAGATGAAAAATAGACTTTATATGCTTTTGAATTATTAGCTTTGAAAAAGTGATGTTTATATTTTCCTTCCTTTCCTGTATGTTTACAACTGTAAAAAAAGTGTTGCATAGCTGAGAAAAATTAAAAATCTGATATAGTCCCAGAGGTCAGCTGCCAGGTGATCAATGCCATTCAAATTTAATTCCTGTAGGACACAGCTTAATCATCTCAACACTAAAATTATTTCATAGACATGCAGACTTTACAAAAACATGTTCTTATAAATTTTATTTTTTGTCTTTTTTTAGACTTTATAATCTCAGATTGTTATTTATAGAATGTTCCATATTTTCATTTGTTAATCATTACCACTATACAACTAGATTGTACAGTTTGTCTCTTAATGATGGCAGACCTTAGAGTTTCTAGTGATACCAACAACCTGACGCAGCACACATGCCGTAGGTTCACCACACATTTTCGATTAAGCTTAGTGTTATGATTCTTCAGACTGCTGTAGAGTAGCTTGGATGAAGAGCAGATCTTAGCAAATATTACTTAGGATTTGACTAAATTAAGGTAGTAAATGGTTAGTAAACCTGACATCCATTTAACACATTGTTTTGCCCATAATTTTTTTCTTTCTGTATTTAGGTGTTCAGTCAGCTTGGATCTGTGCTAAAAAACTGTGACATTTCAATACACCTCGTAGAAGTAAGCCAGAAATTAAGCGAGCTTCAGGCATCAACACTGACTGAAGCAAAGATCCCACTAGCACGGAATGCTGAATCCTTAGTGTATATGAAAGGTGTCACTAAGTCTGGGCTCCCAATATCCTGGTACCGACATCTACAGGATGTTCCAAAAGGTAATTACATCGCATTGATTAATCAAAGAATTTTAATTACAACCTCAGAGTAGTGATCATTGACCATAACTTTGTATAGCAATATAATATTGCTGCCAAGTTCCTTTTTTATAGAGAGCAGCTACCTTTTTTTTTTTTTGTCCTAGAAAAGATCATTGTAATACAGCTCCTTACCTCACTTTAAGGAGCAGTGTATTTCAGGTAGTTTTGTTAAATAAATACATAGCAAACAAAAAAGCCCAATAAGCCAAAATGTAGATTTCCACTGTACTTTTTAATATTGCCCCAAAGCAAGGATGATACTGAAGACAGAGCAGCCCAAGACAGCCGGAGCAGGAGCTGAAGAAAGCAGCGTTAGTAGACGGATTTAGTTACTTAGTCTTTTGAAAATGACTGCCTGCATAAGGGGATGATATAATCTCTGTACTAGTCTCAGAAATCTTTGATGAATCTCAGCTCAAACCTGTGTGAGGGTGGGATGTTGGGCAAGACACTTCGAGCCATTCTCTAGTCTCCTCTTTCTCAGAGACTTGTTTTGTTTTTTGAGACAGGGTCTCACTTTGTAGTTTAGGCTGCCCCTGAATTCACTATGTAGCCCAGGCAAGGCTTGAACTCACAACAGTCTTCCTGCCTCTGTCTTCCAAGTGCTGGGATTATAGGCGTGAACCACCACGCCCGGCATTGTGGTGTGTGGTATTGATAGCTGGTGGGCATTGTGGTATGTGGTTACTGAGGATCAAACATGGGACCTTGCGCTTGCTAGGCAGATGCCAGAACCACAGAGCTAAATCCCCAGCCCTGAGATGATTTTATAAAATTCAGATTGCTTCCGTAATGTGAGCTAACAAATGTGTATCTAATTTCTTTCAGGTTGAGTGGTGATTAGACTTAACCAATAATTCACGCATTGCAGTCCCCTGACTCTGTTATGGAGAAAATGAAACTAGTAATAATTGTTCTTTTATGTTCTACAGCATAAATTTCCCTTGAAGAGTAGCTATCTCTTTGGTAATGATTGTGGATGCATCCCAGGTTCCAATACTGAATAGTTAGACATTTTAGTTTCTTTTTTTTTTTTTGAGACAGGGTCTTGCTTTTGTTGTTAAGGCTGGCCCTGAGCTCATTGTGTAGCCCAGGCAAGCCTCAAACTCACAGCAATCCTCCTGCCTCTGCCTCCCAAGAGTGCTGAGATTATAGATGTGAGCCACCACACCCGACACAGTTATGTGGCACTGATTGCTGGTGGGCGTGAGTCTCCACACCTAGTATTGTATGTGGTTACCGAGGATCGAAGTAGGGACCTTAAGCTTGGAAGGCAGGCGGCAGAACCTCTGAGCTAAATCCCCTGCCTGACATTTTAGTTTTTACAGTTAATGTTTGAAAGACTTAATTGTCTTGAAATGCCGAGCCATTCATTTTTCTTCTGTTTTTAAATTAGGGTACAGCTTTTTCCTTGCACATGAATTTTTTGACGTCCTTCCAGTACATAAGTTTCAGGTATGGATGGAAAAAGTCATGTTTATAATTGAATAACAGAAGGTCTTGTGTTCCAAGGGTGAACATTTACAGTACTTATTCAATTTATGATCATTACTTGTTGAGTGACTTCTATCTTATTTGAAGTTTAGTGAACCTAAGTAATTGAAAAGCAGAATGAAATATTAATTAGAATTTTAAAGTTGTTGGATAATTGTTAAGAATTCTTAGTTCTTGGTGAATGTCCTTGGCATTGTGATGCAGAAACACTGAATCTGTAATTGCTCTTGTTAGTACTGCATGTCCCTCACCACCAACAGGGATTGAACTAGGGAACTTGAGCTTGCCAGGCAGGCACAGCACCACTGAGCTACATGCCGGGCCCTGTGTGCCCTTGAGAACATTAATTCTGCCAGTCCGTCAGCATGAAGGTCTATTTTGTAGGATGTCTTTAGTGTGTTCTGAAATTTTCATAGTATAAGTCTTTTATCCCCTTGATTCGATTGATCCTAAGGTGTTTTGGGAAACTACGGTTAGTGGAATTGTTTTCCTGATTTCTGTCTTATTACTAATGTATAGAAAAGCTTTGACTTTTTAATATTGTTTTTGTCCTGCTGCTTTGGTGTAGGAATATGATCAATTGCAATACACACATTGACTCTCTATCCCCATATGAAAAATAGGGTGTGCGGGGCAGGAAAGGATGGGAAGGAAATGACGTATGCTGTGTGCACATACAGATCTGCCCCAGTGGAACTGATTAATCTGTATCACCAGTCTGCACAAGTGAAAAAAGTGGGAAAGAAAAGAATTCTTAATTCTGAGATAAATGCAAGTTGGCAAATGATTGTTACATGTACTGGAAGATGCATTTTGACAAACATTTTAAAAATTCTAAAGATTAGTTTTTTTTCATTCTTTCTGTGGGACCTAAGATTTGGTAACATCAGGCTGGGACTTTAGCTCAGTGGTTCTGGTACCTGTCTTGTAAGTGCAAGGGCCTGGGTTTGATCCCTGGTAACCACATACCATATGCCACAATGCTGGGCATGGTGGCTCACACCTATAATCCCAGCATTCGGGAGGCAGAGGCAGGGGGATTACTGAGTTCGAGGCTGGCCTGTGCTACATAGTGAGTTCAGGACCAGCCTCAACTACAAAGAGACTCAGTCTCAAAAAAAAAAGATTTGGTAGCATGTGTCTACTGGTAACTTTTAAGACCAATAAGACCAAGAGCAATTCTTATTAACATGTGATTATTCCTCCAGTTTGTTTTTTAATGGGGCACTTTCCAGACTATTTTCTTAACATTTTATTTAATTTTATATTTTGTTTTATCCTATAGCTCCATTATATATTGCCACCTTACAGTATTAATAGTTTGCATTTATCAATTATTCATATGCTTCTCTACTAAAATTATTTAGTGCTCAATAAGTGTTACTATGTACAAAGGAAAAGCTGATAGTATTTTTGGTAAAGGCAGTTGAAAACAATTTACAAAAACTTTTTTCATGTTATTTTGTTTAGAAAACACCCCAAGGATGGAGAGAAGTACTCATTGATATTGATCCACAAGTTTCTGATAAACTGAGGTTTGTTTTGGCGCCGTGTGTCACCCCAGCAGAAGCCTTTCTACAAGTAGGAATGCTGTTTCTCCTGTTTCTCTTACCGCCAACCTCAGAGCATCCAAAGTGTTGCTTTCTGAGTGACTAGATGAGTTCCTTTAATAGAATTGTTAGCAACATTCAAGGTGCTTTTGTGGATCGTGCAAGTGCACAGGATCTAATTTCAAGAGAATGGATTAAAGTCGTTTAAGTTTTTCACCTTCATGTCACGTAATGAGAACTTTAGGAAGCTGTCCTTAGCCAGGTCCTCATCTGCTTTTTCAGTGTGTTGCTTGAGTGTAAAATGATGAAGATATTATGAGCTTGATGGGGAGAGAAGTGGTTCTGAAGGCACATAGTACTGACGATTGTGAAGTTACAGGGAAAGCTCTCATGTGCTGAGCACTTGCTGTGTATTGCTGTGAGCTTGTTCCTTTCATTCTCAATGCAGCTGTATCAGGCAGTCTGTTTTATCACTCCTTTTGGGTATAGTGTCGGTGTTTCCCATGTTCTTCCTAGCTATAAATTTAATTCTGAACTGCCAGAGTACTGCATTTTCTGCTGCTTTCTCTAACACTCAAGGAATAACTACAAGAGCCCACTTAGCCCTGGGATTTGTCTAAAGGTCAAAAAATGCCATATATTTCTCAGGATTAGCTAGACTTAAAAGCACTTTTTTGTATTTTTCTACTTCAGGAGACCTTTCTACTTTTTTTTTGAACCTTAATTTTTTTTTTTTTTTTAAGACAAGGTCTCACTATGTAGCCCAGGCAAGCCTCGAACTCACTGCAATCCTCCTGCCTCTGCCTCCCAAGTGTTGGGATTACAGGCTTTAATCTGGCTTTATGGACCTTAATTTATGATTGGTCTGGCTTTATGGACCTCAAAAGTGAGCAGTTTTACAAGCACAAGTTTTAAACATTTCTGTTTTTTCATGTTATTTCATATTCTCTCTGATATTACCTGAATGTCAAGCAGATTTATAAATCAATCCCGAGTTGATTAGTTCCTTACTTGACTAGCATTCACATAGTGGGAATGATTTTTCCTTTTCATTTACATTGAGCAAATCCTGGTGCTGTTTGTCACCCTGAGGAGCAGTGTCGGGCAGTAAGCTGGAGTTTGTCACCTGGTGGCCAAAAAGGCTGGCTTCGTCATTTTTATGGCTTCACAAGTGCAACTCACTTAATAGTACTAGGGCCTAAGTGGCTTATTCTTTAATTCTCACAACATACTTATAGTATAAAGAATGAGGAAAAAGATTCAGGTTGCATAATTTATTTACCAGTAAGCACTTGGAAGAACTGAGGTTCAACCATAAGTCTCTGATGTCAGCTGTTACTACCTGTGTAGTAACAGGCAGAGATGTCAGGCTAGGTCCTTACTTTTGTGGTATTAGGAAGGAGCAAAAGATAGTGTGCTTTCATTATGAAGAAATTAAGTGTCAAGTTCTTAGTCACTATAGGCATCAGTCAGAGATGTCATTAAAGTAGATAAGCAGTAATATATTCTGTCGTTTCACTTTTGAAGCTAGTAAGCACATCCTGCCAACTCTTATGCAATGGTTGAACATTTCAGCTAGTAAGAGTCTCAGATCTGGTGAATAATTCACAAGCTGATGTCTGCAGGTACAAGGCATTGGTTAGTATTCTTTCTCCTCTGACAGAGCTCACTATAATATGCTTAACATGATGTTTTGTTGTATTGAGTTTATATCTTTTGTTCTTTCTGCCCAATTGAGTGCCTGTAATTCAAGGCACTGTTTTTGCCAGACAGAAATCCCTTTCTCATGCTTTCAACCCAATAGAATGTTTATTTCTACCATGGTATGTATGTAAGTGCTTTTATAATATAATGAACCAGGTGTGGTGTGTGCATATGTGATTCCAACATCTAGAAGTCGATACAAGAGAATCATGAGTTCAAGGCCGCCTGGACGGTGTAGGGAGACCCTTTCTTAAACAAATAACAAAAAGCCCTATAATGCCCTTGGCCACAAAGGACTCAGAGGGCACATTCCTTCACATTCCTTTTTTATAAAAGAGATTAAAATGTTTACATTTAGAGGACAGCATCACAGAAATCAAAGAACTCTACATAATAAAAGGGATATCATGTGAAACGTTGAGAATAGAGAACATACTCTTATTGAGAAGAAATTTATTCTAACAGAAATACTTACTGCAGAGAAACATGAAAAGCCCCAAGGAAAGTGTTTTTGAATGACATACTTTGACTTTCCCAACTGTTCCCTCATTAGCACGATGAAATAAGGGATCATGTTGAAGTATGTCCCGATGCCGGTGTTATCATTCAGGAACTCTCGGAACGCATTGCACTTGCTGGAGGTGCTGCACTGATCGCTGATTATGGTCACAATGGGACAAAGACAGATACCTTCAGAGTATGTATGATTTAGGAAAATGATTGGTCAGTTTCCTTGTTAGATTTAAAATTCATTGAAGATCTATGTCCTTGGTTTGTACAATGCCTAACATTGTTACATATTTTAGATATATTATTCTTGTTGTCGTAATTACTTAGCCCTACATCTGGCTCCAGAGGCCAGTATCCAACCCTCTGTTGAACAGAATATGAATTACTTAAGTTATTTCTTTACTTCGGAACCTAGTAAGCACCTGAATGATACAAATGGGAAGACTTTCTTGTAGTTCTTGTTTTTCTGCCCTGCCTTCATTTAATGTATTTCCACTGGCATAAACCACCAGTGTACATACCCGACTATGCCATTGGCAGCTTATACCACTGTCGGTAACATACAGATCTGATCACTTTTATTGGTATTTTTACTAATGAGATGAAATTGGAACTGCCTAGCAACGAGAGATATGAATTAAAATCAGAGCTGCCCGGAAGCAAACCATACAAATTATGGATGGTCCTGTCATGAATGTGTGAAAATACTTTTGGTACTACTTTATGGATTCAAACTTTAATATTTTCTATCATCGTTGTCATATTTATCATATTTTAAACTTTTATATTATCTATCATATGTATTTTCCCCATCTCCATATGTATACCTTTACCTTTAAACATCCTTTTAAAATATTCTTTGAAAATAATCAATTCTTTTGAATATTCCTTAACTGAAATACATTTAACTACAGCTGTTTGTCATTTTCCAGATTTGCAGTTAACTCTAAATGTGTTGTCAATGGATAACTTTCAAGAGTTTATTAAAAATGCTGATTTGTGGTTTCACCTCTAGGATTCTATTCAGCAAGGGTAGGATAATCTGTTAAATACTTGGGTGATTCTTGGTACCGTGGTTAGTAGGTGTATTATGAACACAACCTAGGCTCTGATCACCTGAGTTCATGGGGAGAATGAGATAATCTCTATTCCTTCCCCAGAAACTAATGAAAATGTTAAGTAACTTTATATTAAGGGCAACATCTTGAGACACTCCCCACTTCTGCACTTTATATTGGGTTTTCCATGTAGTATCTTATTTGCAAAAAGGGTGCCACTGGATAGTCTAAATTAGGAGTTAGGTTCTGTTTTCTTTTTTAACAACTGCATATAAAAATGTACAGATATGATACCATTTCTTTGATGTCGATAAAGATAGCTATGAAAGTACAAAACCTTTTATGTTTTAGGGGTTTTGTGGCCACAAGCTTCATGATGTCTTAATTGCCCCTGGAACAGCAGACCTAACAGCAGATGTGGACTTCAGTTATTTGCGCAGAATGGTACAAGAAAAAGTAGCTTCTCTGGGTCCAATAGAACAACAAATATTTCTAAAAAATATGGGTATTGATGTCCGGCTGAAGGTAATGGTTTATTTCACTATTACTGAATATTTAATTTCATGGTATTTTAAAAATATGAATATTCTGGTTAGGCAGCTCCTTATTCTTCAGTCTTTTTACTAGTGTAGGATTTAGTTTAATGGGACAGCTGGAGGGTTACACAGTGTGGCAACTTCCATGAGGGGTGGAATTAGGGCTTCTCAGTAGTATTCTGTGTTCATTAAAAAGATCAGGCTCAGATTGAGTTCTGGGAAGATGGCAGAATGGTAAAAGCTGGAGACCATTACCTCCCTATAAATTGTTCTTAAGCCAGAAAACAGCAGTTGGAGGGGGGAAAAAAAGATCAGGCTCATAGGTATGAATGTTGTAGTGTTCTTCCAACGATACTTAAACTAACAGAGCAAACTGGGGATATGTGTTAAGATGCAGAACTGTATGTTTGGCTTACAACAAACTACATTTTTAATAATCATCCTATGAACTGTGGGCATGTAATCAAAAGTTACATTTTAAGTACTGCTATAATGGAATATTTGCAAGTCATTAGTAGTGTTGTATCTAGCTGTGAATTCTTTCTTTTGGTTAGTTTTGCTAAGAAAATGTTTTCTTCTCAGGTTCTTTTAGATAAATCAGATGAGCCATCTGTGAGGCAGCAGTTACTTCAGGGATATGATATGTTAATGAACCCTCAGAAGATGGGAGAAAGGTTCAACTTCTTTGCCTTGCTACCTCATCAGAGACTTCCGGGTAGAAGCCATCACGTAAATGCATGCCAGGCAAGGCCGTCTGCATCACCTGTGGCTGGGTTTAGTGAACTGGCTTGGCAGTGATATTTCAGCTTGGAGTTTTTACCCTTCAGTCCACCTAAGAAATCAAAATAAAGGGAACATATTGCACACACTAAAGGTAACAGAAGTTCTAATGTATTTTATCTCTATAGTTAATACAGATAGCCCATATTGTATATAATAAAATTATAGAACTTTTACGGTTGTAACTTGATACAAATGTGTCCTCAACTGCTACTGAGAAATTGAGTTTCCCTTTAATAAAGCTAGTTGTTTGTTGTGTTTTTAAAAGTACATATACTGATTTAATAGTTTAAAAGAGAAGGTAGGGGCTGGAGATTTAGCTCAGTGGTTCCGGCGCTTGTCTTGCAAGCTCAAGGACCCGGGTTTGATTCTTGGTAACCACATACCATACTGGGGGTGGAGACTCACACTCAGCAGCAACCACTACCACATACCATAGTGCTGGGCGTGGTGGCTCACGCCTGTAATCCCAGCACTCGGGAGGCAGAGGCAGGAGGGTTGATGTGATGTGAGTTTGAGGCTGAGCTCAGGGCCAGTCTGAACTACAAAGCGAGACCCTGTCTCAAAAAAAAAAGAGAGAAGATAGAGTAGGATATGACACAAATATCTAAAGTCTTAATGAGAAAAGCAGGATGCCAAAATTTCTATGGTTATTACTCCATTTTTGCTAAAGAGGGCTACCTTTACATACTTAGAAGTAATTTTGCAGGAACTAACATAAATTTAGTTGTAATTATTCCAAACTTTCATTTTAAGAAATGAATTCTGGGCTGAGGATTTAGCTCAGTGGTGCTGCCAACTGCCTGGCAAACACAAAGTCATGAATTCAATCCCTGGACCACAAAAAAAGAGAGAGGAAGTGAGCTCCTCAGATAAATCACCTCAAATTTAGTGTGCAGTTATAATGTCATTTCTGGGCAGGTAAATAAAATTACTGCTCTTAAACATATCATTCTATCCATCTATCAGTACTATTTTTAAAATGGTTCTATTACCAAGGCCCAGGACAATAACATAATCAAAGAAGATTTTCGTTGGATCTCCTTTAGAGATAGGCCAAGATTTTCCCATGAAAAGTATGGTGATACAGAAATACATTTTATTATCAAGTTTTTTGAGAATATTTACAAAAAGTGGCATGTAACAAAAAATATAAAAATGTACTGAACAGTGTCATTATAGACTACTTTGTACATTATCAAATGTTTATAGCAAACAGTTATTTCTTACACAAACACAATTTGATTTCAAGACATTTTGTTATCTGGAGTAATTACTCAACTCCAAATTATCTGACAGTGCCTTTACAAAAATTTTTTAAAAATTTATTAGGTATTCAAGAAGAGTGCAATTAATTTCATGGCTTGTAAAGTTTGATTATATAAGTTTAGCAACTGAACATAATTCCAGTTAATTTTCACCATATGCAGTATAACTACAGTAGGTTGCCTCGCGACTCAAAATTGTTCCATTTTTGTGCATGTTGACACAAAGACTTACTCTGAAAAATCTGAGGAAGTCATCATCCATCACAGGGAAGATTCATTCATAAAAAGGATTCTCAAAATTAATTTGGTTAAATCTACGGAACTGCTATGTGAGGACAAATTACTGAAATGTCTGGAATGGTCTCCCAGCAATATAGATATATATTGTAGCATGATGACCATGAGGATTCATATTAACTGTGGACTTTGACAACTCACCTCCTGTGTCTCAATCTCCTTATCTGTAAGATCCATAATATAATTCCAGGGTGACTACTGTGAGGATAAATTAAGGTATTCAAGAACTTCGAGCATAGAGGCTTTGGATAGTATTTCTATTATTCTCTTAAAGATATTTCTAGTCCTAGATGAATAGCTTCAAAGACCTCTGAAGGCCTTCTTAGTTTGTTCACCTACAAGAATATACTTTTCCTGTTTTATCAAATTCAGTGAGCAAATAAACATTTGTATACTTTTACTATTATTAAATACACTCATGCATATCTCATCTTTATGACCACATTTTTGAAGAAGTCAGGAATTGTCTTCATTTCCTCGACCAAGTAACTAAAGACTCACATCTACACAGGCCAACAGAGCTAATAAACAGTTCTGCCAAAATATCTACATCCAGATTTTCTGACTAAATTTTTAACTTTACTTAAGAGTAGGGAAAAAAACTAACAAAACAGATTCATACTATATTTCTTGTAAGTGGACTGTCCTAGATCTTGAATTTTCTCTGGGGAAAACAGATTGAGCACCCCTAATGTGAAAGTCTGAAAGAACCACCACTTTCAAAAAGTTCTCAACTTTAGAGTATTTCAGAATTACAGATCTATGTAAGTATTCCAAAATCTGAAAAATAATGAAATGTGCAATGCTTCTGGAATCATGCATTTCAGATAAGGGATATTCAACCTGTATTAGTAAATATTTTTAAAATAGTTCAATGCAGGAGCTGATTATGTAAAAAGTACTTTACTCATGTTTAACTGGCTATACTGATAATATAGTTAACTCTTATGAGCAAATGTTTCATGCTTACCTCTAATCCATTCCCCCAAATTGCTTAAAATTAAATAATTTTAAAACATTCCAGATGTTGTAAAGCCTTCCAGTAGGCTAAGGGGGAAAAAAAAAGACACACTTTGCTACAGAGTGACAGCACAATTACGTGGTCGTTCATTGGCCTTCCTTTTAATGTATGTTTTTTGCCATCAAATTATGGAATCCTAGGTAAAAATAAATTCTGTAACTGAAGTTTAGATATGCACCCATTGAACATCAGGGTGCAGTGTGGCATCTTGATGGTGTCAAATGGAAACATGAATTTTAGCACAGCTGAGCTAGAAGAAGGCACACATAACCATTTATCACACAGGAACAGTTCTAGCAGTGCTCTGTTTTGTAATACCAGTCATCCTCAACCTCAGCTATTACAAAAGGTGGTAATTTAAATTACGCTGTAGAGAACATACTAACAATTGCAGTTCTAAAAAAAAAAAAAATTAGAAATCACTGTGTGAGTCTTGACTGACATCAAAACAAAGGTAATGCAGTCTAGTACTCCTGTATGCAGCTAGGAAACACAAACGTCTTGGTGGTCAGACAGATTCGAAAGTACTTCCATAAATCATACACTCTTAGCCTCACAGTTAATGCTAAATGCAATAACTGGATGCTAGCTTGCCTTTAAAGAAAATTATGTAAGATTAGGGAAGGGAGGATAAATTAAAAGGCATTATTGTACTTAAAAGTGAAGGACTAGGAAAAAATACAAAACCAGTTATTGCTTATGCTGTAAAAATTTATAAAAAGCTTCATCTTAATTCCTTTGTGTGTTATTACTCAGCTTCCCTTCCTGTACCTACTCATGAACTACAGTATTGGTGTCACTGATGCTTTATCACATTTCCTCATGTCTTTGCATCCTTGCAGATGTCACCCTACAAGGAACAACAATTATGCAGCAAAACATTAGTCCATAAAATGAATCCCTATTGAAGTTAGTTCACTGATAATTAAGGATCTTCTTCCATGTCATCTGGATTGGGAGCCATAATGAAGTGCTTTGGGTATACCAGGTTGTGTGTGTATGCATGGATCTCCCAGCGGGCATCGTCACTTTCATGTGTAATGTAACGTTCTCCGATGCGAGTTTCAAATTCTCTAAGGTCAAGCCATGTTTGATAGTCCTAGAAAAAAATGAAAGGATTATGAACTATAGAGTAATACATGGGCAGCTTATTATTATTATTGTTTTTGTTTAGCACATTAGTCATTATTGGTAACCTCTTACTAAGTAGTTTTTGCTATATATGTTCTAACTGCAGTGTTTTAAGTTAGTCATCTTTGACATACGTTTTCAAATCCAAGGTCTCTAATAAATAAGTTGTTTCTGAAATTCAAAAATAAAGAGTTCTGAGGGAGCTAACAATCACTAAAACGTTTTTTACACTGTTGCAGGGACAAACCCAAACCTTAGTTAATTCCACCCCTCATTCCCTTTAAAATGGGTCTGTGGCTTCTCTTGTTACTCTAAGCATTGAGTGCTGGGCTTTTAAAACTTATTAGAACATGTGTGCTACACATGATTACTTTCACTGTGGGTATTTTGGTATATGCACATGACACATCTTAGTTCCTTTCTTTCCCTTCCCTTTCTACTCTCTGTTTTCTGGTCCCCTTCCCATCGCAAAAGATCTATCGCCTCATTTCCTTTCATTAGTCTTTTATTTTGCTCTTTTATTTTTCTCAAATGAAAAAAACCATATGGTATTTAAGCTTATACATCTAGTTTATTTCACCTGACATTATGTTTGGAAGGTGCATCCATTTTGAAAAATTATGCAGTAACTTGGTGAAACTGAGCCAAACAATTTTGGATCATGTATGGGGGGGATGGGTCCTTTCAATGCAAAAATAAACCTTTCAGCGTACATTTAAAATAAAATATAGTTGACAAAATTATATGTCCTGTTAATCTTACAAGATAAGAAATCATTACATAAAACCCTAGAGAAGACCCAAGTTACTGCTTTCAGTTCGTACAGTATTTAACTGCCTATCGATGCTGATTTGAATGATACAACACAACTGTGGAAATGCACCATAAAGTGAACTGCTTATATTACGATCACCAGAGACTTACCTGTAGCCAGGGATGGCTAAGAGATTTGTCAACACTGTAACGTTTCCTCATCTTCACTTGAAGCAGGTTGTTTATCAAATCAATTGCTAAGGGGAAATACAAAATTAGATACATAAATTCAGGTATGTAAAATATCCGAAACCTATGACTCTGCCCAGAGTGTCTACTTCAGAAAAATGCAGCATTGAGGAAATTCTGCCTCTCACATCTGTGGATTTTTAACTCATTAAGTGCTCTGTGAATGCTCACTGATTTAAGTATGCCTGTGAAATTTTCATTTATTAAGAAGGTTGTATAGAGTTCAGGTTCAAATCCACACTTTGAAGCCAGACTGCTTGAACTAAAATGTATTATATACTTATTAGTGGTGTGATATGGGCCTTGTATCTACAGGTCTGTCTGGTTGCTATGAACTGATAACTTGTTACTAACATTTTACACTCTGCAAGTTTCAATAAATAGGTTCATAGTGTTTTGGTGTAAACAGTGGGATCCTGTCATTTTTAGTCACATATTTGGAGAAACAGATCAAGTGCAAAACCAAAGCAACTATAAAAGTACATACTGATCTAGTGTCAGGCGTGGTGGCTCACGCCTATAATCCCAGCACGCCTGTAATCCCAGCACTCAGGAGGCAGAGGCAGGAGGATTACTGTGATGTGAGTTTGAGGCTGAGCTCAGGGCCAGCCTGAACCACAAAGCGAGACCTTGTCTCAAAAAACCTAAAAAAAAAAAAAAAAATACATACTGATCACAGCCCTGCAAAGTGATCTATCTGAAGCATGGATATGAAAATCTAGGCTGTGATAGACACCCTTTTAAGACTGAGTGGCCAAACTGCAAACCAAAACCCACTTAACTGTTTCAACAATGCAATTAAACCTAAACACTGAGGTTTTACTTTAGGGAAAACAACTAATAGAGTTGGCATGCATGCCAACAAGACAGGGTTCTGTGCCTGCTATAGCACATGTGTTAGGTTTGCTGCTTGTGGTCTAGGCCGATGAACAAGGCCAATGAAAGACATGCCATATTAATTCTATTTCTATTACATACCATCAAATTGACAAGGATTTTCCACAAGTACTTTATTTTTTTGTGTTCCAAATACTGCAAAATCCTTACCTTAACTTGTGGTTCACTATTTGTAGCATTTCTAGTGTTTATCTAAAATGCACACTCCTGAGTTATCCTTCCAATTGGTGAATCTCAATTTGGGGGAAATGGTGAAAGGTTTTGCTTCTAAAGTGATTCTGATACAAGAAGTACACTCCACACGGCCCTTGCAATTCTGAGATGACTGGTAACAACAACAACAACAACAACAACAAAACTCCCATGAACTTACCAGTTAATGTCCATTACCTTGAGAACCTGGCTTCTGTCTTGACATTCTGTTCCTCAAACTTTCCCCAATTAATAGGGTATTTATCAGCCCTTATAATTAGGCCAATTCTTTTGAGGAGGAGGAAAAAAAAACCCTTACCTGCTCCAAGAGCTGGCTAAATCCAGGTGGAGATACTTCCCAGCATAGTGTAAGTTCGAGGGCTCTGGTAAATAATGTTTTAAGTGGTGGTGCACTCTGTTAGTGACAGTAGACTAAGCACCAGCCAATTCATCCTCGGTGGGTATAGAGCCAGGGTTTACAAACTGAAAAGCCTTTCTGGGCAGGAAAGTCAAATGTATGAAGCTTCACAATACGAGCCCATATGAGGACTGAAAACAAAATGAGCTGTCTGTGGAATATAAAGCTTCTATGTACAGAGAACCTAAGCTATGGGTCTCCATTCAAGGGGCTTACAGACAAGAATTATCAAAACAGCAGTTAAGAAAAAAGTCCTAATGAGCTTAAGTAATCTCACGTAGTTTAGAGGAGGGACAGTTGGGGAGAACTTCCTGGTGATTCACAGGTTAAGGGGCCCTGAAAGGATTAAAACTACAGCAGTAAGAAATGCAACATGGCTGGAGGGCAGCCAAGCTGGGTGTGGTGGTACATGTGCAGTCTCAGCATTGTGGGAGGCTGAGACAGGAACAGCCTAGGTTTTGGCCCAGCCTAGGCAACTTAAAAAAATAAAGGGTGAGGGAAGCAGCTCAGTATAAAGGCCCAGGGACAATCTTCAGTAGGATTCAGGTGAAAGTAATAATTCTTGAAGCTAACTTGGCAGTGGCGACTGGAAAAACCAGACAACAGTCTAATGCAGTGGTGTGTGTGAGCCTACAGCATGCATACTGCATGTTTTGTTAGTATCAGAGAGAGCTCTAAAAGGTTTGCCATCCCTGGGATAGACAGGACAGTTAAAAAGAGAGGCTAGACAGGACAGTTAAAAAGAGGCTAGTAGTTTCAGAATGAGGCTGTTGGAGCCTGGATTACTGTTAAGTCTTGAGATTACAAAGAAAAGCAGTGTGGAGGGCTCAGAAACTGGTAACCAAATAGGGAATTCTCAGGAGACACACTGAGATCACAAAGATTTTCAGACCAGAGGGCATAGAGTCAAAGTTAACTTATTTCTTACCTTCGCTGGAAATTTCTCTCCATGGATTTGGTGGGTACATAAATGCAGCATTTTGGATTTGGTCGTTTATGTCTTCATCCTCATTGAAGGGAAATGTGCCACTGAGGCTCACATAGATGATGACTCCCACTGACCACATGTCTAGAGACCGGTTGTAACCTTTACTCCTGAGAACCTCAGGGGCTAAGTACGCTGGAGTTCCCACGACTGATCTCCGGAATGACTTCTCGCCAATAATGCGTGCAAATCCGAAGTCACACAGCTTCACCTGGAAGTTAGGGTGAGGCTAATTTTACATGCTTAACTAAGTATCAGGCAGGTCACGCAACATGTTATCAGGTCACTTTGATGCCAACTGTACTGACTATATATACTAAACAACTGTAGACAAGGAACTTGAAATATCCTTTTCCAAACAGGATATATTGATAGCTCTGGGATACTAAAGAGTTTTCCTAATATTTATTTCAAAACAAAACAAAACAAAAAATCTTTTGTATTCTACCCAGCTCCTGGACTGGTATTTCAAGGGTTTAGTTTGTCTTCTAAGGAGACCATTTTTCTGTTACCTATGAACAGGAACTGTTTCATTTCTGAATCCTCAAGGGATTCTCAGTTTCTGGACACATGAAAGTAAGTATTCAATAAATAAATGTTATAATCTTTAGAAACAGCCTTTATTTTGCTTAATCCTAGAATTTCTTCCCAAAGACATTATATTGACAAGTAAATAAAACTGAGTAATATTAGAGATAACAATGTGGACAAGAGAAACGCTTGAGATTATTACCAGGAATAAAAGTTTTCTATTTCTGTGGGACAAATTACTGCTAATTACATGTTGAGATTTGAAAAAAAGCTGTGAAGGTAGCCACAATCCATACTATACTCCTCTGAGGAAGAGCATTCTGGAAGTGTAGTGAGCTCAGGATGCTTACTCTACTGCCTATCTTTTGGAAAGGTCTAGATTTTGGTGATTAATAACTGCATTTATGCTGAAGAAGCAACTACCAAGTACTCTGCTGAAGAAATCTCTCCTTCAGAATGCTTCAGAAAACATTAACTTCAGAGAAAAGTGGTACAGGTAGCCACTGCAGGACAGTGGAGTGTAAGTGTCACACTGCTTGCTATTTGTGCAATATTGACTCTGACATGCCTTTATGAAAGATACCTGCTGTGTCATTACTGAATTTGCTGCTGCTTTATTTGAATATTTAAAGAGTAGAGTACAGACCCAGAAGAAATTTTCTTCTTTCTCTCTCTCTCTCTAAATGCCAGGTTTTAGCTAACATCTTGATAAAGATGATTTAGCATTTTGGCAACTGAATAAAGAAGCTGGCCTTTAAGCAAGAAACTGTCAAATAAATAACATTTTTCCCCCTTTGTGCCTAATGAGGACAATGTGTATCACAAAAAGTAGAAATCAAGAAGTTAGGATTCTAAGTGTTATTGAGAGGGGTGTATACATCCTTTGCCTATGCTATTTAAAATAAAAAAGGGGATAAACTAGTTTATTTAAAACACTGCACCAACTACTAGGGAACCTTTTTAAACCTTACAATGATAAAGAATCACTTCAGCCATGTAGGCTTTAAGAACATGATTACTATTTTAAAAGTAAAAGAGTAGAATAATTTTTTATAATTCATTTTTTTTTTGGTCAGGTGTCACAGCACACCATCTAAAAACTCAGCTACTTGAGGCATGAGAATGCCAAATTTGAGGCCAGCCTGGGCCACTTGGACCCATTTCAAAATAAAACATGAAAAAGGCTGGGACTGTAGCCCACTGGTTAGTATCCCTGGCTTTGATACCTGGTTCTGCAAAAACAAGCAAAATGAAGTAAAAACAGTTCAATTATTTCAAGATTAAGTTATGACTTATTTAGCTGGTTATGAAATTTAGCTGATCAAGATCAGTTTGTTTTTAATTAATAAAAATAAACTGAATTGGAAAAAGTTAAGAGTACATCACACATAGCCAGAACACATGTGGCAATACTGTCATTTATATAACTGTGAACATTCCTGGTGATAGGAAATGAAATTCTTAAGTTGCGCATGAAAATATCTGAAATATAGCCCCCTAAGGAAAAATTAGTTGGCTGCTTATCTCAGCCAGTCTTTTATCTTCCATTTAGGTAACATCTCTCAGTTTGTTTTAATTTATGAAATAATTTATCCTGAGCACCACTTCCCACTAAGGCTGATTTCTCCCCACTTCATTCCCAAGACCTGTGGGGAGAAATGCACCTGATATCTAGTAAAGTCTGGGACGGTCTTAGTGAACAATAACGGTATGATTAATAAAAGAATTCAACTTAGTTTTAATCCTCACTGGCAGCTACAAACTAAAATTTTCTTTCTGTAACAATGGATGTACTCTAAGCCTCAGTGCACTGCCTTTCATGGGTGAACAGTTTGGAAATGCTGTAGGTAATATAACATGATTCATCAGAAGGTTCAGAGAATAGCCCACCTGAGGAAATGGCTCTGCTGATGCAAGCAGCACATTTTCTGGCTTTAAATCACAGTGCACAATATTCTTAAAATGTAGATTCCTCAAAGCAACAAGTATCTGTAATTAAAGCACAAAAAATTTTTGTCAATATCTAGAAAACCAGTTCAACCCCAATGTTATTCCTTAAATGGTATAATAATTTGAAAACTCTATTATACTTTTATCAGGGTTTAGCTACAAATGTTATTTTATTCTTCAAGGTTAACAATTCCCACAATCTCTTAATATGTAAAGCACTGCTATTTAATTCTTTTAGCTTTTTTTTTGAAACAAGGTCTCGTTTGGTAGTTTAAACTGACCCCTGGGATTACAGGTGTGAGCTTCCGTGCCTGGGATTGTGGGATGTGGTACTGATTGCTGGTGGATGTGAGTCACTATGCCTGACACTGTTGTATGTGGTGGGATCCTTGCGCTTGTAAGGCAGATGCTGGAACCACTGAGCTAAATCCCTGGCCCCCTCTCTTAGTTTTTAACTATTCTCTCATTTCAGAAAAACGTTAAAATACCTGTGTGACCATAAACTTAGTAATTCGTTCTGGAAGCCGACTTTTCTCACTAGATAGAATCATTTCCAACATATCTCCATGTAGTTTTTCCATTACTACAAAGACTCGTTCTGGAGTTTCAAACATACATTCCAGGTTTACAATCCCAGGATGGTGCAAATTCTGGAGAAGTTGAAGGACAGTTCAACAACCAAATTAAGTACAGAAACAGTTTTAATACACAGATATTTAGCATGCTGCAGTCAACTGTATGAAATAAATGTTATAAAAAGAAAAGGTTTAGAAGAAACTGAAAAACAAAGGCAACTAATAAAAAGGGATCGTAGGTTCCAATTTTCCAAGTTGTGTAGTGACTGGAAAATGGATTCACTGAGGGGCAAGAATGTCCTTTTTTCTGTGTATGTGGTCATCTCTTGAAGATGCTTTTATATTATGCGTTACTCTTTCACTTAAACTGACTAATTAATTTTTAAATGTTTATACCCCCACACCAACCCTGAGAAAGTTTCTGAATTAATGTATTCTTTTGTTTCATTTTTACTTTTGTTAATTTCCTTTCCTTACATTTGTTTTATTGTTCATTCTTTTACGTTTTTGAGTTGTATTCTTTTTTTTTTTTCTTAGGTTTTTTTGAGACAGGGTCTCGCTTTGTGGTTCAGGCTGGCCCTGAACTCAGCCTCCAACTCACATCATAGCAATCCTCCTGCCTCTGCCTCCCGAGTGCTGGGATTACAGGCGTGAGCCACCACACCCGGCACTGTGATATGTGGTACTGGTTCCTGCTGGGTGTGAGTCTCCACACCCAGTATGGTATGTGGTTACTGGGGATCGAACCCGGGTCCTTGCGCTTGCAAGACAGGCGCCGGAACCACTGAGCTAACTCCCTGGCCCTTGAGTTGTATTCTTAAATTTATTTTTATTCTTCCCTGCTTGGTATTTGAGATGATGATTCTTTCTCTGAAACTATAGTAGAAAGGCTAGTATATAAAGTATTTTCATGATTATTTTTCTAAATATTCTAAATTTTGATTTCCTGATTAAAGAATAATTTATAAGTTTGTGGATAATGACAACTTTATTTTCTGATTTTGTAACTAATGTTGGCTTTTATTACATTAAGATCAAAGAATACTATTTATCCTTTTGTAGTGGAGGTTCTCTGTTTTAGGATACAGAGTTCTGTCTGCAGTAGTTAGGAAACTTCATTCTGTTTGTCCTCTGTGCCTTTGTCTGCTCCATCTGTTGAGACTACTGCTGGGTTTATGTGTCTTTCTCATGTCTTTTTCACTTTCCTTTATAAATAAATGCTAATGCTATTATTTGTTACACTGTGACTTATAGTCTTCTATTAGTAAATTGCTCTTCTTCATTTAATATTTTTCCTTTATTGTCTGGTTATGATGTTCTTGGCTCTCTTTTGTTTGAGAAAGGAACACTGGGAGGATATCATAGTTCTGTAGGTTTCAGAACCAGCAAAACAACTTTCATTGTGGTCCCTCTTCCTGCATGTAGCTCACCTATATTCATCCACTGCTTATAGAAAATAGGTTATGTAGTTTGTATGTATGAATTATTCTATTGTTACTTAAGGTATGCTCTTTTACTATTATTTTTATAGCTCAAGTAACTTCTAAGAAGAGGAAGGTGCAAAATTTGTACCACAGTGTTCAAACTAGAAAGTTTCTAAGTTTCTGGTCATATTTTGCCATTTAAACACTAAGCTATGAGAGTGCCACATCGTCTCCCACTGTTCCACTGTTCTCTTTAGGCAACAGCCAAGTAGGTTACTGTCAGTCTAACAAATCCTCCCAGTTCTTCCCTGTCCTGCAATATGCTCTCTAGGTGGAGTCATTAATTTATGTAGGTTATAAATCTTTTCTTACATATAACTGTAAGTAGACACACATATACTACATACTACTTTTTCAAAGTTACACATATAGAATCACTGCACACTTTTTCACTTAATATGTTGTAGATAATTTCACACATAGACACATTATTGAGAGAGTATTTGTCATGTGCCTAGTACTGTGCAGGTAGTCTTGAACCACTAATAAATAAAACTGACAGAACTTTGGCCCCTGAAGATTATTCTTTTTTACCTGTAAAATAGCCACTTCATTACGGAGTTGACTTTCTTGCTTTGTGGGGAATCTCATCTTATCAATTACTTTAATAGCTACATCTCTTCCTGTCTTTCTATGTTTTCCTATTTAAAAAAAAGAAGCATGTTGACAGCTCATGTAAAAACAAAACAAAACTATTTTTCAATCTTTATTGTTACATTATGAATACACATCATCATTGCATTCAACATTGAGAGTCTGTACCAGAATATGACATGAGTTCTCATTTTTTCCCCTTCTCCCCACCCTGCAACCCCCACCTCTTATATACATAAGCTTTGTTTCCTTTTTTCTTTATTACTGTCACATTCTTTTCCCCTCGTTATTTACCCCTACACCCTCTTTCCTTTTAAATATTTTCTATTCACAGTATCAACTATACATACCACAGCTCATTTACAAAAACAAAACTTCTTTAGGAAGCTGCCCAGACTGAAATTTGTATGTCCTTAGTTATGTCTTGTTCTTTTGTTCATTTTCTCTCTGTACTTTATTTTTCATTTTAAGAAATATGTTTTCCATCTATAGTACTTGCCCAATAAAGACAATTGCACGAGTGAAAATTGCAGAAAATTTGAGTGAATGTTTGCTGAAAATAATCTCCCTTGTTAAATGCCCTCACGTAGTCTTGCGAGACTGTTGAGATGGAGATATTACACTAGCAAGTTAATTTCATTCTAAATTCACTGGCTATTTGGGGGTAATTTACCACTTAATACCCCACACTCCAGTCCTTGTGATTCCAGAATCTAGATGGAAGAGCTTTATAAGGTCGAAGGAGGCAAAAAAATCCAAAAAAGAATAAACAAAAACCCCAGTCCTTCATCAATCAATTCAAACTCATTTGTTGTCTTGTGCCTTTGATATATTAGGCACAGTAAGGGATTAAACAGTAAAAAAGGGGATTTTTGATACTGTTTCATCTAACCGATAAATGAGTCTATGTTCTCTATGTAACTACTTGATTAGATCAACTGTTGATTTGGTAAGAATCTAACGGTACCTCGGACAGTTCTCTATCCCTTCAATAAGAGGTTTTGAAGAGATGTCATTAATTTTAAAACTGATAAATTTGAAGCAGAAGAACTTAATTCCACAATTCTGGTGTAAGAAGATTATGAACCAAGGCCCCACTGTACTGCATAAGCATATAAAGTCCACATCTCCTGGAAATAACTATGTCAAAGACAATGATAGATAGGAAGAATACACAGATACTTCTCAGTCTGTACTCAGGATTCAGTAGGAAGACAACAATAGAAACTCAAAATATTACAGATACTGTGATAGAACAGGAGCACCAAGAAGGAACAATCCAGAAAGGTAGGGATGGCTATGAAAATCTTAAGAGTAAGCCCCTCAAGTATGAAAAATACTCATGAGTAAGACAAAATACTGGAGTAGGGGCAGAGACAAAACAGAGAGGCATGTAAACATGTCTGGAAGAAGAAAGCAGACAGGAAACTGTGATAAAATCTGAGGCCAGAGAAGCTGGGAGAAGTGACAGAGGCTTGTACACCTTCCAAAGAACATCGGCTGTTAATTTGCAGACAACAGTAAACAATTCAGGAGTGGTATATGTAGCAACACTAACATCTGATGTGAGTTTTCTGAAAAGATTCTCTGCAAGAATGGTATGAAATGGGCAGGACTGGAGGCAGAAAGGCCAATGAAACTACTGTAACAGTATTGATACGGGATGTTTGTGTTAATGTTTCTTTTGTATCTGATAACAGCTTTTAAAACACCTTGAGATACTTGCTATATTTAATATTAACAATCCTCAGAGCTATGCAGGTCAAGTTTTATTAGCTGCAATAAACAGAGAAGATGCATAACAGGCCAAGATTTTATGTATCTGGACCTGATACAGCATTTGTGTCAAAAGCAGACAAATAATACCATTTATGTTGGGAAACGAGTAGAGAATGTGCTTCATTAAGCCAGTCTACATAATCCAACAGAAATTTCAAACCACTAACCATCCCACAAACATCTTTATGTGTGATCTAGAAGAAACTAATATTTTGATTTCTTCAGTGTTACTTTATAAAGTTTGCAGTTGAAATTAAAGAAGATATATTCAGTTTCAGTGAAAAGAATTTAGTCAAAAGAATGCAAGTCAGTGTTTGAAAAAAGGCTACTGTACTAACTTATATGACAAAATAGCTGACATGTTTTTAAATTTCACGATTTTCTTATAATACATGAAATTTACAAAAGGCTATATAGCTGCTTACCTCCATACACAATGCCAAACTGGCCTGACCCAAGGACTTCATCTGCAAAGATCTGGTAAACGGTACTGATATCCTATCAGAAAAGGGTAAGCAGCATTAAGTCTAAAAAACAAATGTTAACATTGGACTCAAACACTCAAATACATTGTCTTTTGTTAAGAGGCAATTTTTATAAAATACAAAATATTTTATGAAAGACAGGCCTTCTCTATTCTAGAAAAGGTTAAGCCTAAATTTTATACTATGATATGAATATGCAAACATAAAGTATTCTATAAGAAGACTTAGGAAAACATTTTTTGAAAAAGAAATCTTGTATTTATTTGGTGGTCTAAAAACAAAATTAAAAAGTTAAAAACAAAGTTTCACCTATTTTACCAGTGAAGAGATTGCTATCTTTGATTTGAACGAAAAACTCCAAAGTTCATAATGAGATCAGGCTGATTTTGAAAGACTGATAAAATATATATCAGTCTATAACAATACTGATTCTTTTGACCTTCCTCCCTGTTTTCTTCTTTTTTGTTAGTGTTTGTTGCCATCAGAATGTGCGTCAGTAACTTCGGGTATGTGCAGTGTCAGAACTGCATCGCGAGTGTGACCAACAAGAGACTAAGTGAAACCCCTCAGTAGACCCACACTCAGTGACAAAGCCACAGCTCTGCAGCAAAGGCCAGCAATGGCAAATGTATGTGTTAAACTACAATGAAGATTTTAATAGATATTATAATAAATATTTTGTAAGAATTATATGCTTCTCAACTTTAATCAATTTTAAAATTTAACCAAATTTTTATTTGGTTAGATATATTTTATATATATATATATATATATGAAATATATGATATATAAGAATGTTCAATGGAAAGTTTGTATAGTTATATATAGTTTGTATAGTTATATATAGCTTATACAGTTATATATAGCTTGTCTAGTTAGTACATATATATATATATATGCCAGAAAAGGTTTCTTTTTTTTTTTTTCTTGGTACTAGGGTTTGAATTTAAGACTGCTCTTGCCAGGCAGGTGTGGCACCACAAAGCCATATCCCTGGCCCCAGAAAAGATTTCTTTTTTTTTAGGTTTTTTTGAAACAGGGTCTCACTTTGTAGTTCAGGCTGGCCCTGAGCTCAGCATCAAACTCACATCACAGCAATCCTCCTGCCTCTGCCTCCCCAGTGCTGGGATCACAAGCGTGAGCCACCACGCCCCGCACTGTGGAATGTGGTGTTGATTGCTGCTGGGCGTGAGTCTCCACACCCAGTATAGTATATGGAACCCAGGCACTTGCACTTGCAAGACAGACGCCGGAACCACTGAGCTAAATCTCCGGCCCAGAAAAGATTTCTTAATAAGCACTAAGTCTGAATGTCTTTCCTTCTTGGTATAGATGGACATATTCCTCGTTTCCTGTGGGATTCTTTAGAATTACTGCTCTCATCTTTGTATCACTTTTTCTCTCTCTAAGAATAAGGTAGCTATTCTAGCTACCACCATGATAAGAGATAAACATTTTATTTTCCTACAATAACACTACTAGATCTCTAGTCTTCATTGCAATCTTAGAAATTCCAATCATTACGTCTTAAAGAACTATAAAAGCTGGATGGTCTATGTGCAAAAAAAAAAAAAGAAAAAAGAAAGAAAGAAATTTTTATGAAGAGAATTTCTAAAGAATGTTCTGACTTCGTTTTCTGGTTTTTTTCATTGTAATACAGCGGATGGCAAGCCGGTTTGTGGGCCAAATCCAGCTGGTTACTTGGTTTTTATACAGCTCTTGATTTAAGAATGGCCTTTAAGTTTTTAAGTAACTGGATAAATAAAATAGCATTGTTTTTTTCAGGTACCGGGGACTGAACTTAGTACTTTGTGTTTGCAAGGGAGGTACAGTGCCACTCAGCTAAATCTCAAGCCACAAATAGTATTTTGTGATATGTGAGTAGCACACAAGATTCAATTTTAGTGTCCACAAAATTTTACTGGCAGACAGTCACGGTGACTCATTTATGTACTGCCTATGGCTACTTTCTTGCTACAGTGGCAGAGTTGGGTTAGTTCTATGTATATAGTTCAAAATGCCTTCTCACATGACCTTTCTCAGAAAAGTTTGCTGACCATAAAATCCTACATGTACCTATAGACAACAACCAGACTTAAATCTAACCACCATTCCTTAAAAGTCTTGCATTTCTGCTGCTTCTCTTTGCTTATCCTGTTCCCTGGTCTTGCATGAAATGTCTATCATTCATTCTCCGTCCCCCAACAAGTAGCCTCTCCCTTCTTTTAGTCTATCATTTTGTAACAGTCTAATTTCAGTTTGTAACAGTCTAATGTCATTTCTTTTAGTAAAAAAGTTAACTGTATTTTTATAATTTAAAAAATATGCCTTTGTTACCTCCTTCAAGCAGAACGTCTTAGGGATGTAATTATCCATAAAGTGTAGCATAGTATCTTAGGGAAACTGCCCAATATTTTGGTTGTGACTCTATTTCTCTACAAAGACTTTCATATTATCCTTATTCTAATCATTCAATATGTACATGTTAACTGTAACTATTACTTACCACATTCTCCTGGATCTGACAGTTCGATACAGAGATACTGGTAGACAAATCTTCTGTGAAATACAAGAATGATATATAAGAAAAGAACAGAATTAACATATTTATTGACAACTGAATAAAATGCCCATGGTATTTGAAACTTGAAGATTAGGCTAATACATATTAGTTAATGTGTATATTGAAATCTATCTACATACATAATACTAGTGTATCAAGAGGATATTGGTTACATAAAATATGACATATCTATAAAAAGCAGTACTCCAAGCCAGGCATGAGAGTGCCTCCCATAGTCCCAGCACTTAGGAAGCCTGGGGCGGGAGAATCTAAGTTTGAGCCCAGCCCGGGCAACTCGGGACCTTAATGAGACCTTTTCTCAAAAATAAAAAATAATAATAATACTAGTAAAAAGTACTAGGGCTATAGCTCAGTGTGAAGGCCCTGGGTTCAGTCCTTCTACTGACAGGAAAAGTATCTGTAGGGCAGAAAACAACAGATAATACATCAGAAAGCCAGCTATATTTGAGATAAAATGGGAAAGGGGAACATAGCTTAGTAGGCAGAGCACCTGCCTAGCATTTGAGGCTCCTGGTTCAATCCCTGGCACTGCTATAATAAAATTTTAAAAGAAGGCGGCCGGAATGTCTGAATTAAAAGTTAAATATGATTCCCGGTGGTGCGTGATAGGTAGAGCTGGGGAGTAAGGGGTTTTTAGTTTTCGTAAGCTTACATATAGACACTGGAATGTATCTGCATACAACAAATGGGTAAAAGCTGCAACAAGCCCCACAGAATATGAAAAAATTTTTTTAATAAAAAATAAAATACAGTAGATAATAACAGTGCAGGCTCCCCTTCTGTCCAGTCCTTGACAATCAAGAACTATACAGCAAACTCAATAATGGTTTCCTGGGGACCAAGCTATAGGACTGGGGCTGAGGAACGTGTTATCTGTGTACAGATACAACTTCCTCATTTTATATCACACATGTCTACAAATGTACTACTCTGGTAGGCCAAAAAGTGCCAAGAAAATAAGAGGGAAACAAGTTAGCAGGAAAACAGGTATCAACATTTAGAACCTCAGAAACAACATAAAATATGAAATTTTCTTTAAATTTCAAACATAAAAACATAAAATGTCATTAACACAGAAATCTAAGCAGACTATTCACTAAAAGTAACATGCGTGGGGAGCTCTATTAAAAGCTCCACTTTAAAATATTAAGTTAGTTTGAAACTATTTTAAATAATTCACATTTTAAACATTAATGATCAAGGAAAGGCACATCAATATTAATGTCTAGAACACTTATTTTACAGTTGTTTCTTGGACTATCTCAGGATTCCTCTTCTTTCAAAGGGCTCCTTCAGCTCTGTCCAGTCCTAATTTCTATTGATTCCAGACATGTTTTCATTAGGACAGGAGAACATCATGTGCTAGTATCACATATGTGTCAGACACTGCACTAAGCCCAATATGTACACTTATTATTCTTCCACTTCAGATCAGAGAGCTGTAGAGTCCACAGTCACAAAGTCAGTAAACAACAGAATTGGGTTTATGTTCTCAGAATCTTAATTCTTGCAATTTTGTCCTTAGAGAATCTTAACCCTAGGGGAGAAGTCCATGGATTGGATTGAGAGGGGCCTAAAATTCTAAGAAATTACATGTATCAAATGTGTGTATACAAGTGTCTATTATTCTGAGAGACAGGTACTTTTTTTTTTTTTGAGACAGGGTCTCACTCTTGTTGTTCAGGCTGGCCCTCAGTTCGGCCTTGAACTCACAACCATCCTCCTGCCTCTGCCTCCCAAGTGCTGGGATTATAGGCATGAGCCACCAGACAGGAAGGTACTTAGTTTCAATTAGAATGTCAGAGTGTTCTGTCTAAAACTCCCAGAACTTAAAAATCATGGTGAAATAGCAATTTATTAATTTTTTTAATCCTACCATGAAGCAAAACCCTAATGCCAGTAGAATATTTGATCCAATCAGACTTAATGAATGCCAATCATTCTTCTGCACCTTATGGATTCCCTTTCATTTTAACAGCAGCAACCCTATGAAGCAGACACTACTTCAGAGATAAAGTACTTTGTTTAAAGTCAGAGAGCAGTTGACAGAACTAGCACTCAAATGGGCAGAGACTGACCCCAGAGCCCAGCTCTTGGCCTCATGCCATGCTCAGTATGAGAAAAAGCATAATATTATTAAGCAACTAATTAATGATATTGGTTATTAAAGACAATATATAAGTATTAAAAATGTACAAAGGAACACAACTAACACCCCAAAATGCTTACAATCATTTTTAAGAGAAGAAAAGGCCATCAATTGGCTTGATGCTTACTGTGATCTTTCCCTTGCCCCGGAGAAGTACAAACACTTGCTTGGGGGGTCACCGGCATGAGGGCTTGGCGGATTGCTTTTTCCCAGCTCTGCGCTACATCAAGTCCAACTCCAGTGGCAGCAAGAACAGGATTGTGAGAGCTGTCCCCACTGTTCTCACCAACAAAGTATACCATAGTGTCAGTGATGATTTCAAAACAGTGTGGGTTGCTGCCTTGTGAAATGTTTGTGAAATCTCGTGGCGAAGATACTTGTAGAATTTCTGAAAGTGGAATTTCCTGAAGTAAAAAATTAAGCATTTAAAGAATATGAATACCCATGTGAATCAATTTTTAAATACACTAAAGAAGTGAGGTGTGTCACTGAGATGAACACAGTATGTGGTGTATAGAACATACAACTAGACTTAACAGCGTGCAGCATAAGTGACCAATATGTCCAGCAAAGTGAAAGGCAGAACATGGAATGTAACTACAAGAAATTTCTCAAGTCAAGGGCAGGTTCATGTGCAGGAAGGATTTAGGAGGATAGTTTGCCACTATATCCAACACCTGTCAGTTTCCATTTGTCATTAATTTATCTCAACAGCTGCTTCCTTGCAGCTGCTTTTTTACAAGTAAGAAGCAAAAAATAATGGTAAAAAAGCAGAATTCTGATCCTTATAGGTTCCTTAACCACTCCATCCTGGTTCATCCCCATCATCCTGGCTCTGACAATCAATGTTCAGTCCATTTCCTAAGGTCAAAATATTCATTTTTAAAAACCAAGTCATCAGTATTCTTTCTCTATTTTCCATTAAGATAGGGTTTCCCTACTTTGCCCAGGTTGGTGCAAAGCAATTCTCCTATCTCCATCTCCTATGTAGCTATTATTGCTGTAGTCAGGAAACTTGGTTTTATTCACAAAGAGTTTCACTCATTCTTTCATCTGACTTCCTTTCTTTTAGAAAATATGTCTCACTTTCCTCCATGGACAGGTACTGTCCATTACTGAACAAACTGGGATGAAACTGTTCTCTGCCAGCTCCTATTCTCCCTCTTACTGACCTCATGGTACACTCACAATCTTCTCTGGGGTCAACCTTTGCTATGGTAAAATGTAAGGCATGCCAAGGATGAAGATTGCACAGGAGCTATGAAGAGCCAAAACAAACAACTAAGAATCAGAGCTTCAGATAATGTGGCTTCTTCTGCATCGGCCATGATGAGACTCTCCCAGCAGTCTAACCAAAACCACAGGCCAGAAACAAAGCAGCAGCAGCAGCCCAACAGGCCGAAACCATCCATGCAGCCTTGGTATTGGGGTGTCGGGGGTGGCGTGTGACATGGAGGACTGGGGAATAGCTGCTTAGACAAGGGAACAGACCACAGTAAGCTACGTTAGGCAGAGGAATAACAGGTACACTCAATCACTGGAATCCATCTGGAAAAATACAACAGTTTAATGACTTTTAAAATGTGAAATTCATACCTTATAATACTTTGATCCAGATTCGTTTTGAAATAATGTTAGACATTTGCTGTCAAGTCTCCAATAATGTCTCTTTCTCTGTAAAAGAGAGATCAGAAAAGTGTGAAGTTCAAAAATAAAAATACTTTTGAAATTTCTATTTCATAGATTTGTATTTGTGAGTAGCTTTGAAATTCAAGAATTTCAAAATTCTCAAAATATAAAAGGATATATAGTAAAAGTACCACTCCCATAGTCACTCATATCCCACACCTCAGTCTCACTGAAAACAATGTTAGTTTTGGGGAATCCTTTTGGAGATATTTATGTGTGCATGCCTATATTTTATAAATACACACACACACACGAAATATTTATGTGTGCATCCTACATTACAAATATACACACAAAGCAAGAATATGAATGATAACTTATCTATAAGCTATTCCAAAAGCTGGCCTGCTGGCTCAGGAGGCGTATACATGGAATTGTTCTGAGGGTGTTAAATTATATCACATGAGATTTGATTAAATTTATAGTTTAATAAGCAACATGAAAGCACCTACTTGGTCATAGCTCCCTTAATGCAATGTTACTAAACTACTGTACTGAAAAATAACAATTGGTATTTCAATGAAAGTTTAAATATATATATAATTTTATTACAAATGAAATCAAGCTTCTATATATAAAAGTCATTTGTATTTTTTTCTGTGAACTCTGTCCATTTTTCTATTGTACTAAGGTCTTTTTCCTACTGGTTTGTTGGGTTTATTCACACGTCATGAAATTAATTCTTATTCAGGATGAGTTGAAAATACTTATTTAAGTTTCTACTTGTCTTTGCTTTTGCTTATGGTTCTTTTTTTCTTTTCTTTTTTTTTGAGACAGGATCTTGCTTTGTGGTTCAGGCTGGCCCTGAGCTCAGCCTCAAACTCTCATCACAGCAATCCTCCTGCCTCTGCCTCCCAAGTGCTGGGATTACAGGCGTGAGCCACCATGCCCGGCACTGTGGTATGTGGTACTGATTGCTGCTGGGCGTGAGTCTCCACACCCAGTATTGTATGTGGTTACGGGGGATTGAACCCGGGCCTTTGCGCTTGCAAGACAGGTGCCAGAACCACTGAGCTAAATCCCTGGCCCCCTTTTTTTTTTTGAGACAGGGTCTCGCTTTATAGTTCAGGCTGGTCCTGGACTCACTTTGTAGCGCATGGTAGCCTTGAACTCAAGGCAATACTCTAGCCTCTGCTTCCCGAGGACTGGGATTACAGGTGTGAGCCACACCTGGCCCTGTGGTATGTGGTTATCAAGGATCAAACTCGGGACCTTGTGCTTGCGAAGCAGGCACCAGAACCACTGAGCTAAATCTCCGGCCCTACTTTTGGTTTTTGCCACGCGGAATTTCTTATGAAGTTAAACTTATTGATCTTTTATTTTTCCCCCATTGAGTTCATAAAATAATTCAAGTTTCTCTTACAGTTTTGTTTACATTTAAATTCTTTACCCATTTAGATTTATTACCTGTAAAGTATGAGATAATTTGTAACTACTTTTTTTCCCAAAAAGGCTAAAATGGTTGCCAATAATATTTAGTGGATTATCTATCATTGTCCCCACATACTCGATGAAACACTTTTGACACAACACTAAGTTCTCAAATGTATGTTTGTAACTTTAGGTTCTGTCTGGAAGGACACACACTATAAAAAGAAGCACAAAACTACAATCTTATATAAAGCTTTGCCAAAACAAGTGCAATGTACTAAGTACTCTTTTTAAAAGATTTTACCACAAAGTCTATTCTTTTCCAAAAACTCTGAGCATAAAAATACTGTCCTTTACTAAGTGCACTATATGTCAAATAACATTCTAAACTTCTTTCGAATATTGGGATATGTATGATCTTTAGGTAGCTACTATTATTATGCCAATTTTATAGATGAGGAAACAGATGTAAAGAAAATGAGTAACTCCCCCAAGTTCACAGTTTTATTAAGACACAAACTCAGATGGTCTTGCTGCAAAGTCTACGTTCTTACCATACTATGCTGATGCTTCATACAGACTGTCATCCTGCTGTACTGTCACTGTTCTTCTCTTTGCTAGGTGGATATAAAGACTAGGCTACATACAAACAAATATTTCTTATCTTGTAAAAACTTAAGATAACTTTTCAGATGCAGTTTTAGGGCCTTCTACCTCTTGCTGCAGCTCATTGTTTTGAGTCATTCCTCTTAACTGTGACATATCAAATCCTCTTTGAAAACTAACTGCTCCTCTAGTTTGTAAAGCAATACATTAAATATTATATCTTTAAAAAATTATTTGGTAATTTCAGTGCAACTCTTAATATTGCTGTAGTATTCAATATATGTATACATTATTTGTTTTGACTTAAAAAAATACATATTTTCATAACCAAGTTTTATCCGCACAGTAAAAACCTGATTACTCACCAGATTATCTCTGCTGGTGTAATGGACCATCCACCCCTCCTTCACCATGGTGCTGCTCTTCCTCTTTGTGTGCTTGACAGACTGCACCACCCTCATTAGTGGAATGTTATTGCTTGTTGATGGACTAAAAGGCATTACAAATTGATGATAAATATAACTTTGTTAAAAATACTGTAAGTTCATCAATCTATTTAAAACTAAGCTAAAATTTTAATAATATCTTAAGGAAGACAAAGTTAAAATAAATTAGCCCTGTTACTGTAGCACATATTTAATTTGTACAAGACAGATGATATATTCATTATTTATTTTGAGTGTTTTGTAGGTGTACAGGTCCCAGAAATATGGAAGCAAACGGAGTGAAGAAATGCTTGCCAATTAAAAGATTAGAAAAAGATTAAAAGATTAGGAAGCAGGAGAGGGTGTCATTTGATTTGCTTTGGAGGAGTTCTCCTGCCTTAGGGATCATAAAGATTAGCAAATTTACAAGGTAGAGTACATACATAGTATTAAATAGACATGGCTCAAATGTGGAACTCTGTGGACCATACTGTTGGCAAAAAGTACTTCTAGCAGAAAATATTGAAAGGAAAAAGACTAATAGCTAATAATTAAAATTTTAAAATGTAATGAGTTACATCAGATCATACTCAACTATGAGTCATGACTACAGCTGGAGAAAATAACTAAGTTGGGATATGTGTGTAAAACATACTGTTTTACAATTTGGCCTACTTTCAACTATGAAGTAATGTGTAATTAGGAAACTAGTTATGTTCTTTAACTTTAGTCTCCAAACTGGGTAAATACTAAGTTTTAGTAACAACAGCAGCAACAACATTAACAATTGTAGTCTAATTACAAGCCAAAGTGAAAAATGATGACTCAGCCTTGTAAGACTGACCCATTTTCTCTAAGTAACTCTTTATTTGCTGGTAACAAAAACCAAAACCTGCTAAATACTTAAATTCTGCTACAAAGCAGTATATCCTATAGGCTACAAATATATACAGTATATACATATACATACATATATATATACATATATAAATACACACACACACACACACATAGTGGAATATTTAAATCTTATAGTCCACTTACAGTAAGTACTGATAATAGTAGTTCAGTAACTACTAAGTAATAGATTACGGCAATAAGGAAGTCTTTTCCAAACACATCACTATCATCTTTGTGCAATGTTCTCAGTAATAAATATAATTATTACTGCTTTTTAATGTAAGGTAATGCACCTGTATAAAGAAATTGGTTGGTTTAAAGGACAGTTTAATACTGACACCTTGTGGCTGCTGGCTGTATTTAAATAAGGTATTTATTTTTTTAAGAAAGAACTTTTATATTTTCTCATCTTGAGTGTTTGACAAAGGTGAGAAATACTATGGTACATGTGAAAGAATTACCCATGATTCAATTAAATATTAAATTACATTTAAGGTTCTGCTCAAAGAAGTGTAGCTTTTCCTTAATGTTTTGAAATAGTAATCTTCACCTTAAATTTGAAGTAACTTCTACCAACCACAGGTTACCTGATTGTTTTAACAGCCTCTTCATCTCGTTCGACATCAAGATCAGATGGATCCAGGAAGAACATTTTATCTTCTGGAGGAGATGGCTCTTCTGTGTCATCTAAACTCTGACTACCACCAGTGTTCATGTCGTTATTATCAATGTCCATTGGTATATCTGTATCTGTTCCCACACTGGAAGGTTCTGGCAAGGTTTTAAATAAATTACAGGGTTTTATATGAACAAAATATCAACACATCTAAACAGAACCACCTATTAGAAAAAGTGTCAAAAATTTTAACAGAAAATATCTGTGATTCAAGATAAAGAAGTACTTCTTAGAAAAAATACAAAATGCAAAAAGCAAAAGGCATAAAATTAATTTGATTACTTTAGAATTTAAAATTCCCATTCAAGAACAGGTAGGGCATAAAACCAAGTAAAAGATCTGCCTCCACTACTAAAGTATGATCAACTAGTGTGGGAGGGCAAAGGGAGAACAGTCTTAATAAAACAATGGTTTTAGAACAAATGGACACATACATGCAAAAGTGTGAAGTTTAATCCTTTTCTTAAACTATTTTAAAATAACCCAGAGTAGATCACAACCAAAATGTCAGAGCTGAATTTACAAAATTCTTAAAAGACAATTTATGAATATGTCTATATAATCTTGGATTAGGAAATATCTTCTTTGATATGACACCAAAAACCTAAGTGACTAATAAAGGGAAAAGACTGGGAGAAAGTCTCTGTGAATTGTCTATCAGCTAAGTCCAAACTACTGAAGAACTTTTACAACTTACAACAAAAGGAAAATAATTTAGTAAATGGGCAAAGGACTTGAAAAGATAGTTTTCCAAAGCACAAATAAGTAATACTCAGGACTTCCTCCGGTGACTTCATACAGGTACCTAACCCTAAAGGAGTCCAGCTCTTCTCGTGTATAATGAGATGACACCACCTGTACAGCACCACAGAATGTGTGGCCAGAGCTGTGCTTTTTTTCCTTGCCTCAAAGGATGGTTCTTATGTTTAAATGTCAATATTTTTAGAGTTTAGCACAGTGCTAGCATAGTGAACAGTCAATAAATGTTAAGAATTTTAAAACAATAAAAAAAGCAGAGTTTCATAACAAATATCTTTTTTGGTCTACAGATGGCAGAGGATATGCAGCACCATGGGCTATCTTGGATTACAAAGTGCTATGTGGGTTAAGGAAAGATGGAAAAACATAATTACTAATCAAGGTATAGTGTCACTATATTGTGCTTGATTATTAAATCAGAATAAAACCTTAAACAAAGTGAAATATACAATACGCAAGTGTAATCTTACACAAAAGAATCAAAACTTTTTTTGATCTTCTATAGAAGTTAAAAAAAAATTGTACCTCCATTGAAAGTAACCTCTCCAAGGCAGTCTCTGGGTACTTTTGATGCACAGCGTTTATGGCAGTTGAATTTGCAATCTAAAATAAAATTATTAGTTTATTATTATATATAGATAGGCAATATCAGATTTGGCTAGACTTTGTTTAAATCATTCACAGAAGAAAATTAGTAATGTGATGTTGCTGCTTTAAAAAAAAAAAGTGTCATTCTCAATTAGGAACTCAAGTTATTTTGGTATTTGGGGTTTTTTGGATAGGGTTCTTGCTAAGTAGTCCAGGCTGGCTTTGAACTCAGTGATCCTCCTCCTTCAGCTTTCAAATGTGGGAATTACAAGCCAAACCCAATAGAACTCTCATTTTTTTTTTTTCTTTTTGACACAGGGTCTTGTTCAGTATTTCAGGTTGGTCCCGAGCTCACTATGTAGCCCAGGCTGGCCTCGATCTTACAGTGATCCTCCTGCCTCTGCCTCCCGAGTGCTGGGATTACAGGTGTGAGCCTGGCACTGTGGTATGTGGTACTGATTGCTGGTGGGTATGAGTCTCCATGCCCAGGACTGTTGTATGTGGTTACCGGGGATTGAACTAGGGACCTTGTGCTTCCAAGGCAGGCAGCAGAACCAGAGCTACATCCCTGGCCTCTAGAACTCTCATCTTGACTCAAGGTCTGGGGATTGAACTTGAGCCCTTGTGCTTCGAAGGCAGGCACAGTACCCTGAGGATAATCTCTGGCACTGGTTTCCCTTTCTGATGGCACATTTTAACAGTTGTCTCACCCTATTACATCTGTTTCTTCAACTGTATAATGAAGCTAATGCCACTTGTATACTACTGCAGAAATATGCTAGCTGGTCTGTGTTTCCTTCTCTTACCTCCCATTCATCTTTCCACAGCCATGAGGGAATTTCTATCTAAATATGCCAGCTAGGTTGTTTTCAATCCTTACGTACTAGTGCTTGATACATATACAGAAAGGATACTGAAATTCAACAGTTATGAGGAATCTAAGAAGAACTTTTCAGGCACAAGGCCTTGCATAATTACATAATGGTTCTCTTCAGCCTACAAGAACCTCAGAGTTCACAGCACTGTAAACCATGGTTAGATAAAATCTGTTCAACAGAAATACAAATCCCTCGGTCCCAAGCCAAACCTCAGCAACTCTAGTAGTAGGGTTGACAAATGTGTTTTAATGAACTCTTTAAGTGACATTAAACTGAAACCCACTAGTGTAACTGAGAGTGTCTAACACCAGCTTTGAAAGGGATCTACCACCAATAACTGGAAAAAAAAAATCTAAATCATGACTTGGAATGCTTTGTAATTCATCTGATCAAGAAGTTTTATATATTATGTTACCAGTGTAAGCTGTAGATCGTTATAGGGGAAAAAAAACCCCCTATAAATTAATAATTCAGTGAGTAAAACTGACATTATACAAAACATGGTCCTTAGGAGAGGTCCTAGAAAAATTCATATATAATACCTCACAGACCTCTTATCTATGAACTCTACAAGTCTTGAAAATAATAATGCTCCTTTTTTCTTTGAAAATTTAGAGCCAAATTTGTGGTTCATTTGTATCAAGTATTCAGGTTTGTGTTTTGTTTTTGAGACAAAGTCTTTTTATGTAGGTCAGGCTGGAATCAAACTCAAGAGATCCTCCTGTCTCAGCCTCTCACGTGCTGGGACAGAAGGACTCAGCACCACATCCAGCCTAAGGACTACACAGGTTCTAATGGCAGGCATTTTTATTTCTTTATGGCCTTACCTATATTTTTACTACTCTGTTTATGTTTTATTGTATTTCATATATGATTTTGAAATGCCTTGAGGTTTTTATAAAATAAAGGAGTGAAGAACTGTTTTCAATCCAGTGTATCTATCTTAAACTATGTTTTAGCTTAACAAATGTATGAAAATGATTATTTCACTTCTTACGTATCAATGTACATTAGAAAAGGAAAAGACTCACTAGAGTAATTTTGAATTTATTAATCAATGGAAAAACTTAGCTGTTCAGAAATATAACCTGCCGTTTCTAAGCCAATGTAAGCATAAAGCTTTATTCTTCTAAAATTCTAGTCCCTTTTTTTTCAGTCCAGGCCAACGATGAACTCACTATGTGGCCCAGGTTGGCTTCGAACTTGCAGCAATCCTCCTGCCTCTGCCTCCAAAGTTCTGGGATTATTGGTGTGCACCACTACGCCTGGCTTCTTCTAAAATTCTAAAAAGGTAAACTAATAATCCAGTTGCAGAGTTTATTTAAAATTCATCAACCCAAGTACTTTAGTGCCTCTACAAAATACTATGTTTCGCTGCACTTTTGTTTTAGAGTGTTTCCAGTCTGCTTTTACCCTGCTGAGTACTATTAATTTACCTTACTAAGATTAATTGTTGGTTAGGATTTTTACGCCTGTCATTAATGTTCTTTCTCAAGCCGATTTATAGTGGCTGGCTGCCAATATACTTTTGTGCTGATATTTCATAGCATTGATTTATATATTAACATATTCAAATTAAGTTGTTGAAATAAAATTCAACATTTAATTATGCCTGCATAAAAGTGATTAAATATCTGACAACAAATGTACAATGTGTTCTCCAAGTGATGCCCTATGCTGTTACATCCTGTGAAGAAGTTTTCTTTCTCCCTCTGCAGGGCGGGGAATGAAACTCAGGACTCACGCATGGGAGACAAGTGCTTGACCACTGAGCCACATCTCTGGCCCTTTTCTCACACACTTAAGTTAAACTGGTATTAACTACCTTATTATGTGTTATAAGGAAGGATTTATTATTGCACAAACCTCAACCCCAATGTTTTATTTAAATCACTTGGTAGTTTGGCTTCACAAATACTTCTACTGTATTTTTAAACAGCATGATATCAATAACTGTTAATTATGAGACAATTTCCACTTACGATGGAATTCAATCGCTAATAAATTAAAATATTTTAACTCTCTAGTGTTCACTATACTACACAGCATTGGAGAGAAGACATTGAAAAGATAAAATCACCTTTAAAAAGTATAAACTCTTGGTTAAGAGATATTTTGGGAATACTGTGGTAAGTGTGCTGGGTTAGTATTCAGATAAGGGTGTTCTCTCTTATAACTTAAGTAGCTTCTTCTACATCCCAGTTGTCTCAGTGTAATTATTATTGAGAATGACATTTTTGTACTGTTCTCCTAGCTATATAATCAAAAACAGAAATCTAAATCCTTGTAGTAAATTTACAAGTGTAAGTATGAATACTGTATTATTTCTATTCTGGGTGCCAGCTAGCTCTAAAATCAGAAAGATTTAAGCTTGCAAGTCAATTTTGCTGCTTACAAGATGTTCTATATGGCTAAATGTTAAATGTACAGCAAAGTAGCCATAGGTCCAAATTCTAGTTTTTCTATTTATTGTCTATGTAATCTTAAGACATTTACTTAAATAGAAAATGACTATTATCACTAACAGCAAAAGAATTATTTCACATATATTTGCTTTGAATTTTTTTCTTTTTTAGTATAGTGGCTGGTACATGTACAAACACTGGAAATAACAGTAGTTATTGACATACATACATTCATGTATTTCACATATTTTTTTCTTTTCTCTTTTAAGCTAATTGTAAGACCAATTTTTTCAGCAAATGTTTATGAAATATAAATGTTTAACCCTATATTTAACAACAAAAATGGGTGTGAATTTTACTTAAAGAAAATAATGAATCCTACCTTTGCACTGCATTCCTTGGCGAAAAAGACCTTTCAAAAGTCGCTTACAGTACTGACATATTGTGGGACGGCCATAAGAATGGACAGCAAATGTATGTGGAACTTTTACTCTGCACATTACCATTTTTTCCATCCAAATTGGGCGACCACTCCAAGACGGAATTCTCTTGCTTGGTTCTTGGTGGACATGAGGCTAGAATGTAAGTAATTCTCATAAGTTTAAGTCAATATTAAAAAGAAAGTATCAGGAGCAAAGCTTAACCACGAAAGTCATTTATTTGGCATGGGTAAAGCCAACATTCTAAAAATGCAGATCTCAGCAGTTTCTTT
>PVIR01002323.1:0-103946 GCA_004026965.1 Petromus typicus | reverse complement strand
CCCCCCCATATACATAAAATTTGTTTCCTTACTTTTTTGTTACAATCTCAACATTTTCCCCTTTCACCCTATTTTACATTGAGCATTTTCTATTGCACAATATATAACATACAATGCTAGGACTCATTTACATCTTTATTTTCTCATACCAGAGAAAAGATGTGATATGTACCTATCTGTGCCCTATTTATTTTACTTATGAGGATATCCTCAAGGTATGTCCATTTCAGCCAACAGCAAAGGTTGGCGAGGCTGCGGAGAAGAAGGAACCCTTCTCCACTGTTGGTGGGACTATAGACTCGTACAACCCCTGTGGAAATCAGTTTGGAGAATCCTCAAAAAGCTAGGATTGGCGGTCCCATTTGATCCAGCCATTGCCCTGCTAGGTATATACACACAAGAATTAAAAGACTCATATCACAGTGACATATGTGCACCCATGTTTATAGCAGCCCAATTTGTGATTGCTACATCTTGGAAACAACCCAAGTGTCCATCAACTGGAGACTGGATAAAAAAGCTGTGGTTCTTCTACAGAATGGAGTATTGCTCTGCCATAAAAAATGATAAGTTTGAATCATTTCTACTTAAATGGACATACCTTGAGGATATCCTCCTAAATTTTTTTTTAAAAAGTACTTGTGCATTGTCTGTTTTAGTGCTCATCCTATGGCCTCAGTAATTCTCAGTCAATCATGCATACTTTACATAGAGTATGTTACCAGATCTATGCTTATAAAAATGTGATCTCTGGTATCAACAATTTCATTACTACATGTTATGTAGATGGTACCTACTAATGGGGAAGGTTACTAACTTTGCTGTCCCAACAAACTTGGCTTGATCATTTACTCTTCTCATTTCTTATTCTGTAGCATAGAAGTAATACTAAGCTTCGATGTATTAGTGGTTGTTATTACTAATTTAGGTGCTTGGTTGTATTACTAGTTATTATAAGAATTAAATGAGATATTGTGTTTACATATCAAATATTTATTAAATATATGAATAAACAAAAATATTTTGTAAAGAGCCTGAAGTATGATAATTACTTAATCAAAATTACAGTTATTTCAGTTTTCATTCCATGTCTTGATTCAGATAACTGACCTTCTGCCATGATGCTTTGTGCTAACATCCCTATCTTGGTGATACATTTAAATAGTTCTCCCTTATTCGTTGCTTCAAATAATTGTCAGTGCTGAGAGTCACTGTTGGCCCTTGCCTGCTTTGTCTGTCTTCCTTGAGTCAGTCATCTTTTTCTGATATCTTTCTTTATGCTGGATATATAACTGTCTCATCTTTCAGACTGAGCATGGCCTGATATAGCCTATAATTAGATTGCCCTCATCTTGTTCCCTGAAAATTGGACATAGTCCTGAAACTTCTTCATGGAGTAGAACTCTTCTTTTTCTATAAGCAGTATTTCTTGTATTTTCTACTTTTCAAAAAATATAATTTAAATTGTATTTACTTTTATTGGATGTCCATGTGTTTTCTCTATATACGTTCCCAGAACAACCTGTGATGTTTTAAAAATATCCAACAATAAAAACTGGTCATTTTACAAAGACATTATAGAGTAAATTATAAGCTGTGTGCAGAATATCAGTTCACTAAGTAGGATCTACGTATTTTGGAGCTTACTGCAACTGGCATAGAACTATTATTACTTTGTAAGCATATTATTACTTATAAGATTTGGGGGAGTTTCCTTAAATTTGGCTCAACAAATAGATCATTCTTCACAAAATTTTTGATTGTTTATACACATTTATTGTTACTTTGAACTGAAAGAGATGTTGCAGAATAACAATGTCTCTGAATTCAAGTTTTTGCTTGCATATCCCACAGATCTTTCTGCTTTGATTGGCAGTGGGAAGCCACGTTGTCATATTTCTGTTCATATAAGTTAACACTGCCCTCAAAATCAATTCAGTGGGAAGTAACACATCTACATAGCAAAAAGTATCACATGCACCAGACAGTATTCATGCAAAAAGAGTGGAAAACAACTAATTTTATTTTCTTCTTCTTTTCACGACTCCATCTCCTGACTTTGACCTACATCCTGAGTCAAGCATATGTTCCCAAGAAGAGAACAAAGGGAAAAAAAGGAGAAGGGGAAGGATGGGGAGAAAGTTAACAGAAAGAGCAGAGGAATAAGAAAGACAGCTTTTTCATTCTCAAGATGAGGAGTGAGGCATAAAATACCCACTGCAAGGAATTTCAATCTGAAAGACTGTCTTCCCCAGAGAGGCACCTGAAACCTGAGATTGGCCTTCTGAGAATTGTGTGTGGGGTGGAGGTAGTGTTTTCTCTGTAGAGAGAAAATGGGTTGTATCACATTAATAAATGCATAGACTTAAATAGGCGACCTCATTTTTTAAAGTCAAAGTTTAAGAAATTGTAAAGCTAACAATAAATCATTTTGTTAATTAGAAGTTACTATAGCCTTTGTGTATTTTAAAGCCAAACACAGATATTTATTTATGACTTTTTATATGTGTTTTTGAAACATGTGTTTTTTAAAGCCAAATATGGATATTTCATGTAGTACTTCAAACATAACTTTTTAAAGAAAAAAGTATTTGATCTGATAAGAACTGGAAAAATCTTGTATTTTTCTGATAACAAGAGTATTAAGTGTTTTTTAGGAATGCACAGAATTGCACCATTTTTGGTTCAACACAGAACTTTATAAGGTGAACTTACATACATGTGAACGAAGCATAGCCTATGCAGTGTTTCTTGCCTGCTGAGTTATTCTACTTCTTCCCAAGTTGGGAACCGTGTTTCTCATCATGCTTTCCTCAGCTTACTGCATGTCTTAAACCTATGAGCCTTTGCAATTTCATCTTCACATTCTATGACCCAAAAGTCTCCATCTTTTATTTTAGCAAGTAAAAGATAAATGAGTAATTTCAGACAAAAAGTTTCAGTTTGCATTTTATAAGTAAGGAAAGGAAAGCTTAGAGAGATGAAGTAGACTAGCCAAGAGCACAGCTAATAAAACCATTCAATTGGGATGTGAAACATCTCCTCCCTAAATTCCATACAATTTATATACACTTTCCACTACATCTACATGCTTATGAGAAGTAGTAATATACAGTTATTAGAAGGGGAAAAGATTACTCCAATATGGTGAAATTTATTTAAGGTACAATAAGAAAGGAATCTATTTTCCAAAACTTCAGAATATTAGTCATACCTCATGAATGGGCACATTCATTTGGTTTGTTATTCCTTATAATTTAAGAAGAATAACCAGCAAAGCAAGTTTAATATCACAAGAGAATTGTCAGTATTTTCTGACCTACTCTGCTACCATGCCTTCCATCATGTACTGGCTTTTATTTATCAGTCTGTACAGGTGAACTAAATTGCAGCCTGGAGACATGTATGACTTCCTCCTACGGAAAAAGAGACTGCAAAGAGCAAAGAATCCTAACATAATCCTACAAACATTTTTTAAAGTTTCCTCTTGTGGTCTTACAATGAATTCCTTTCTTGTGATCTTAAACTTAAGTTACTTCTGCCTGAAGAACCACTAGTATCTTTGGCAGCAAAGGAGAAGCGAGAGTCATCCATGCATCCAAAAGGGCCTCCGCAACATTATCCCTCAAAAATTTAGTGAGCAGCAGCTGCCTGATGCCACCAAGATGGAAAGAGCGACCACAGACTGAGAGCAAGGGTAGCTCCCGGGGGGGCACTTGCCTGGCACGTGCGAGAATCTGGGACTGAGCCCCAGCACAATCAAAGCCAATAAACAAGAATCAAAAACAGCTCCATGCGATGGGTCATCTATTCATAACTGACTAGAGAGTAGACAAAAAAGGATCTTTGCAAGTCTTTATTTTTCTATATATGCATCCCTTCCTTCCCTTGAAGAGCATAATGTCAGTGGATCAAGATGAACATTGAGTTTTGTTTTTTGAGACAGGGTTTCACTTTGTAGTTCAGGCTGGCCCTGAGCCAACTATGCAGTCTAGGCGAGTCTGAAACTCACAGCAATCATCCTGCCCCTGTCTTCCAAGTGCTGGGATTGCAGACTTGGGCCACCTCTCCCAGCACTGTGGGATGTGGCCCTGATTGATGGTGGGCATGTTGTATGCGGTTCCTGGGGATAGAACCAGAATCTGGGCCCTTGCACTTGCAAGGCAGGTGCCTGAACCACTGGGCTAAATCCCCATTCTACAAGCAGATTATTTTTAAAATATAAGCTTTCTTCATTTGTAACTTGGACATTGTAGCATAGGTCTAAATATGCTTAACAACCAATATTAAGTCTATCAACATTGTATAACATGGAAAGCTTATTAGGAGAGGACTGTTATAATTACCATTCTCATTACTGTATTTGATCACAGGGTGGTAGCTGCTGTTTAGAATTACCTGCTACTACTGCTCATTCTGTTTTCCCTTTACCTTTAGCAAGCACCTCAGTAGGTCCTGGATCTTTCCTCATGGGTGATCCCAGACCTTCATTCCTGATGGTTCTGGGCCATTGGTCATTCATTGTACCTGGATTGGGCTGTTGTAGTTTCCCATGACTTTAATAACAGGGCATGGCAATACTAGGAGGTCCCCTGCAGGGGCTCTGTACTCCAAAGTGTTCTCTTCTTTCCTCCAGTGTGGCATAATGGCCTACCTTCCCCTTGATAGTCCAAGTCAGTCACCCCTGCCAGCACCGAAATTCCTTTTTCAGCTTTTTTACTGAGAGACGTGAGAACACCAAATGACCAGAGAAAAGTCTGAACTTCTGACTGTTGTGCTTCCTGGTACAGGCCTTCCTCTCTCCGCAACTAAGACTTCTAGGCCAGAAGAGCATAAGGTCATGAGAACAAGGAAACAAATTTTGCTAGTGAATCACTGAGAGTAATGTTGAGTGGCGCCATTCCCACCTCCACCCCTCCTTCCTGGGCCCATGAGTCCTGGCTATGGGAGACACAGCACCCAATGAATGCTGATTCAAAGCTCATACAGCCTTTGGAAGAACCTTACCTATCCCTGTGAGCTGCGGCCACCTAGTCAGCAGCGTGACTGTGTCTTCAGAGGGCTGTTTCTCCTTTCTACAAATCCAGTGGCTTCTGGATGCTGAGGAACTTGACAAGTCAGTGAATTCTATGAGAATCAATCCATTCCCTCACTTCTTTCATCTTAAAATGTATTTCCTGGCCAAAAGCAATAAGGGAAGCAATGGATAAGAAAGGTAAGCAGCATGCTCGAGATGTCACAGTTCATTCATGGAAGCAGCAGGAAGTCTGAGGTTGTACGTTTCTAACAGGTTTTCTGACGACACTGTACTACTGGCTGTTGACGTTCATTTGAGTCACACAGGATTAGAGGTCTGTGAACAGTTCTTATTGCTCCAGGGTCACAGGTCAGGCTTGCAGAGTTCTGGTGTGAACTGCAGAATATGTCTAGAAGTCCTTCTTTTTGCACATTGTCTGAGTGTGAGTGTGCATGCGGTAGTGGAGATTGAACCCAGGGCCTTGTGCATGCTTTTTAAAGTTTCACAGTATGCATCAGCATTTTGCTGCTTCAGTTTAAAGCAGTTAAACTCTCTTGCATATCTTTGGTGTGTGTGTACTTTCTGGTGCCAGCATTAGTGTATTAAATTCCAGTATGTGGTAAATTATACTTTGTGTGGCTTATGGCTCTTTGAGGAATGTAACCAGTAATTATGGCCACCTTTGTCAATCAAAACTTCTATTTATTGAGACCTACTCTGTATCATAGCTCACATGTGGTACAGGATATGTATCATTAGCTTTTATTTTGCAGATGGTAATACTCAGAAGTGAAATGTGGAGTCATCCAGCCAATCAGAGGACCCCAGACTGAATCTAGGGGCCCTTCAGGCTTTGGTGTCTGTTGTGTCATGCTTCGTCTCAGAGGGAGGCGTGAGGGGGTTCAGAGCTGTGTGTGACACATGGAGGGTTTCAGGTTTTAACACAAGAGCAGTAAGACATAATACAAAACAAGGCAGAGTGCAATCCCCCATGAGTGGGCTCCAATAAGCCTCATGAGAACACCACGGAGGGGAGAGATGTATATGGGAATGGCCTGGGAAAGGTCTGTAGGAAAGGGGCCTCTGAGCCAGCTCTTGAGAAATAAATAGGAATTAACAGAGTAAGAAGAGAATTTTGTGGCAGTGGAGACCAGGAGGGCTCTCTCGTTCCCTTCACAAGCAATTTCAAGGGTTTTTAAGGCAACAAAGTTGTCCATCATGACCAGACATTAATGAGACACTGAAGAATTGAACTTCATCCTTTCATACTTTAAACAAATAACATATCAGAATTATCCTATAGAGAAGAAATCATGTATCAAAATTTTACCTTAGAAAGAGAATCTGACAACTTTAAATGTGAAAAACAGGAGCAAAAAGACTGGATAGTAGTTTCCTCAACCTGCAAAATAAGGAAAACACAGTCTATGGAGTAAACTAACTTATAGGTTCTTTTTAGAAGTAAGATATATATGTAAACACAGGGGTGAGGCCTGGCACCCAAGTGCTCATGTCATGACTTTGGTCTTCTAGCTGTGAGACTGAATGAGCCTAAACTCTACTCTTATTTACATTTAACAACTACTATAGCCAGCTCTTCCCCTAAAGTCTCTTAACACAGTATCAAGCATGTGGGAGGTACTTTCTGTCAGGTGTCCTTACTGACACCATCTTTGTTTTCCTCTCCTACTCTTATCATTGGGGAAATGCAATGACTTTACCTTAACATCATCTTGACTTGTACTGACCTTTCACCTTTTGTTTTTTCTTATATTAGGGACTGAGCACAGGACCTTTTGTACTATATGTGTAGCTCTTTTTTATATTTTTAAATTTTGAATTAAGGTCTCACTAAACTGTCCAGTCTGGGGTCAAATTTATGATCTTCCTGCTTCAACATCGCAGAGTGCTGGGATTACAGCCATGCACTGCCACTCCCAACCCTTTTGTCTTTTATTTCTCCTCCAGTCAGTACATGAGAAGTCTTTCTGAGTATGTCTCTGCTTATAGGCACACGTATGAAGGAACGACAAAATTTTAAGAAAAATTTAAAACTGATTGGATGAATCTAGAGGCCTTTGAGGTTTTCTAAGAAAATGTCAATTTAGAAGTTCGCTGGAGGAACACTTCCCTGGGAGAGAAACTTGTGTTATTCTAACACTGAGTTGTAAACTGAGAATTACCTTACAAAAGTAAAAGGGGAATTTAACATCTGAAGACCGTATGGTCAGAAAGAAGACCTATAAGTAACCATCAGGGTGCTATGTCCCCAAACTTTGTCTTCATATGCAATCTGATGCCACTGTGTGCATCATTTCCTGGCTCACACACAAAATGAATAGACAGGTATCAGTCAAACAGTCATTCTGCCACAGTATCACAACACAGGGATGACAGAGGCTACAAGCATATTGTCTTTCTGAGTTACACAAACAGAACTGCAACAAGTACCATTATATAGGTATGAAATAAACTTGCTAAAGAAAAGAAGCATTTATTCCACTGAAGCAATCACAGAATGAGGGCTGACCATATTCTGGGATCTTAAAACACTCTCCAAAGAATAGTAGTTAATATACATCAGAGACTACTCTGCAGACAAGTCAGATGAACTCCAAGCTCACAGTTCTAAATGTGTTAAATCTATACATTAGAACTATGTAATTTATCTTTTAAATTGAATTTATTGGTACATTTTATGTATACATTATGATCACATTCATCATTGAGAATTTGTACCTATACATGATCTATCTTGATTCTTATTTTTCCCCTGCCTCTGACCTCCGTGCAGTCCCTCTACCCACCTATATACATAATCTTTTCCATGTTTTTCTTTTTACTTTTCTTTGCTTCCCTCTGCCCCCTCCCAGTTCTCCTTCCCCTTTGAAGATTTTCTTCCTGTTTCACAATACCTATTGTACATTTTGGACCTCAGTTTTTCACACTCGAGAAATGACATGATATTTATGTATGTGTATCCTGTTTATTTCACTTATGAGTATAGCCTCAATGTGCACCCATTTAGCTATAAATGTCTCTAACTTACCATTCTTTATGACTAAATAATACTCCATTTTATATATATAAAAAAGACCACATCTTCTTTATCTAGTCTCAAGCTGGGCATTTATGATGTTTCCAAGACTGAGCTATTATAACTTATGCTTGTAGAGCCATTTAAAAAAATATTTGGAAGGTAAGAACATCCTTTGAAGATCTGATGAAATGTCAAGAAACTGACCTAAGAAATCTGCACAACATTTTGAGTGTAATTTCAGTGTTTCAATGGTTCACAGATCTCGAGTTAATGACCCCTGATGCTCTAGGTTCAGAATACACTCATCATTAGGACAGAGATTGTATCTGCTCATTTATCAAGGCAGTTCAAGAACAAAGAGCTTTGCCTAGCATAGGGCGGATAATAAAAGTGATCTAAACACCTGAGGGACCTGAAGGACCTTTTAGGCACCAGTTTGGAAAATTAGGGCCAATTATTTTTGGGGAGGGGGGAATTCCTTTCTTTTCTACTTTAAATTATCTTTTATTTCTGTACAATGAGAAAGAAGATAATGTCTTTACTAATTCTTTTACAAATTAGAATTGAAGTATAATAGTAGAAATAGTACTGAGTAGCCTATTAGGAAACATTTGGATAAAAGCTATTTAGATTCCTTTGTTCAAATCGCTCCTGGTATTACCACTGTACCTACTTACATGGATTTTACTCATTGTTACGGGATTAAGCCCTGTAAATGCTGCTATATATCTGTAAAGCTGACATAAATATCTGTTCTTATTAAATAACTGAAAGGATAGTGTAGAGAGTAACAATGGGGAATCACGTAGAGACGAGTGCCCAGACCGCAACCCAGACCCACTTATTTATCACAAGGTGCCAACACCGCAATTAAACCTGAGCACTGGGGTTTTAGTTTAGAAAACTAAGCTAAACTAAAAGTTTAACTCATACATTAACATCTTCTGTCTTAAAAGAAAAACAATGTGTGTGCCATAGATTCTCCAACCCTGCATGATGTATGTATCCAATTTTAAAACAAGGAGTAGTTAAAGGAAAAGACAAGACAAAAAGCCATATAAACTCCTTCTCAATTAAACTCACAGTTTTTTGGTTTGACTTCAGTTTTGATCTAGTTGACATTAACAATGGAAAAGGAACAACAATCAGACATACTTGTTCTGCTTATGTGTATGTGTGTGTTTGTTCATATATGCACAGAAATTGCTATGTAGAAATAAGCCAAGTAATTTTATATAGTAAGTAGTAAAGGCATTTTTTGATATTTTGCAATATGAGAGTGACATAATCAAAAGTAAATATGGTAAAAGTGGTTCTTGAGGAGCTGAACATCCTGTGGCATGTGGATGGCTGAGGACAGGGGTGACCCTAGACACAGAGACACAGCAGGACTATGCATTCTCTGGCCAGAATGGCCGGTCCCTGTGGAGTAGAGGCAGTAAAGCAAGAAGGAGTTTGGATAGATTATCCCTCTATCCTTTTGTTTTCTCTCTCCTAGATATAACTAGGTGAAGTACAAGGGAGTTCAAGTCCTGTAAGGCAGTGGCTGAGAGCTTTGGGAGTAGACCTTGTCTCTTTGTCTTCCAGCTGCTCTACACAAGGGTGGTTACCAATATGCTAAAGCTGAAGACAGAATAGAATAGTTACAGGACAGAATATTTGGAAAACATATATCTAAGAAACATCATGAGTAGGTTCACCATCCTAGAAATGACCATAATTGTCTTTTAATCATGTTCTCTTTTAAATTTTTCTGCTATGCTTATTCTTATTCTAAAAACTTATAACCATTGTAACGTTTTGCATGCTGCATATTTCATTTGAAACAGTACACTGATTGAGGGAGGGCCAGAAAGGGATCACCTGAAGAAGTTCATATTGAGGAGGAAGCCATGGTGAGGAAGAGTCTCTGAGCCTTCTAAGGTCAGGGAATGAAAGAGAACATTTCAAGTTTATTGTAGATTTGAAGTATGTTCTTGGTATGTTCTATCCTTCTGTGCAGCAAATATAGTTTTGGTTCTCAGCAAACATTCTCTTGGGATTGGTTAGTGTTGAGTCATCTTGGTGGGGCAGGCTGAGGAGAAGGTAACCACGCCTGGCTATTTGTGCTGTTCTTGGTCTGTTAAAACAAGTCTATGCTCTAAGACTCCGTGTGATTATGGAGATGTCCTGGGAGGTTGGCCAGAGGCCACCGCATGCTTTGATAATCATCAAGCTCTGTTGAAATATGAAATTTCAGGAGAGTCCCTCTATATTTATGCATATATGTATTCTCTAAAAAAAAAAAGAAAAGAAAAGAAAAACTTTTCCTCTTGAAAGAGTGTACAAAATAGGAGCGATAGTGAACAAACCTGGAGGAGGTTATGCTAAAGGAAACAAGTCAGATGTAGAAAGACAAATGCCACGTGACCTCACTTATATGTGGAATCCAAAACATCAATCTCCCAAGAGCAGAGAGGAGGAAGTTACTTGCCAGGATAAGGGCATGAGGGAAAAGATGGAACAAGGAGACATTGATCAGAAGCTACAAACTTCCCATTATAAAATAAATACATTTTGGTGACCATAGTAGATAATACTGTATTCTTTGCTTGAAATTTGGTAAGGGAGCATATTATATTGTAATTGTCTTTACTTCCACTATACACACACAAATACACACAGACACAAATATGGTTGGTGAAGGATATACTACTTAGACTGTGGTAATAAGTTATATGTGAGATTGTATATATATGTGATATACATATATCCGATATATATATATATATGTCACATTGTATTCAATTTTTGTCAATTTTGTATTTTAAAAACCAGCCAAGGACTAATCACTTTTTCTTTTAATTAAAAAGAATACCAAGATAAGGAGCTTTCAAAGAAAGTTCTATGAGTCTAGGTTTAGAAATCTTTTTTGTCTGGAAGTAGAATTTTGCCAGTTTTAGAGGAATAATTTCACAAAAGATAGTTTCTTTCATGATGCCAAATGGAGGGCAGATCTGGAACTTCATCCACAAGCTGTTGGTCTATTCTTTCCTAAAAGACAATTTATCGTTCATCCCACAGAAGCCTAGAAAACCTGGAATTTACTTTCCCTTCTTATGCTCAAAACCTTTATTTTCACACTCCGTGTTCTTAAGGGTTATTGCCAAAAAATATAGCACATTTCTACACATCTCTCCAGTCTAGCTGCCTATGTCCTCGACATAGAACTCTTGGTAGCAAAAAGGTTTTAAATACTTAAAGGTGTTTATATCATTGTGATATTTGTAAATTCTTGAAATATTTAATAGAAAAGTAAAGATTATATAAGACACACGATGTGTTGATTTGATATAAGCATATGTTGTATAACGGTTATCAAATTGGAATCCACTAGTCCATATTGTACATTAGATCATCCATTGCACTAGATTTAAAACTATAGTCCACCTTATTAATTGGAGAAATGGACCCAGCACAGAAAAGTACTGATGTACTATTTTCACTTCATGATCTTCTTTTTTCTGACTCAGACTCCCTTACTTTCTCAGTCAGTTGTATATCCTTCTAGGTTCAGTAGTATACCACTTTCTTTGGCTGTACAGAGTGACCCCATTTCATTGTGATTTGGCTGTCCCCATACTGCTCTCACAACTATCTGCTCCACACCTCTCAGTGGAGCCCCAGAAATCCACCTCTCATTGGAACCATCCTTCACTTTTGCCTTCAGAGTCATTGCATCTTACTCCCCTTTGAGTTATCAGTGTCTTGCAGTGTCTTGCATAAAGTACACTGAAAAATATTTGACTAAGAAAAGCTAAAAGAAGCAATAAGATGAGGTAGAGTAACTATATAACAAGCAAAATGTCAGCAAAAATAATATTTTATTATACAATAATTAGCTTTAAATTATTTCTACAACCCAAAAGAGGGATTTGTCCTTGCTACCCAGTAGAAGTCTAACATTTGTCATCCTAGGCATCTCAGAGATCTGTGATATCTAAATCTAAATCTATAGAGTGCCTAGAAGTTCTAGAAAATATGAGAGAGTAAATTAGTTGAGATCTCTAGCAAAATTACTGACAGAACTATTGAAGAGATACATATGTACATGCAGTAATAGAGGTAACTGGTAATCCAAACACAGCACAGCACCACAAAGAGCAGACGAACCTAAGTTAATACACTACAGCATTTTGGCAATACAGCAAAACTGGTCAGTCCAAAGAAAGCTATAGCCACTGTGTATGGTTGGCTCAGGAGAATCTGCCATGATATTCCTATGGAAACATACCAGGCAGACAACAAATTACCTGTTTATTTCCATAAAGCACAGATGAGTGGATTAAAGCCACTCACAAGGAACATGCACAGAGGTTAGTTGAAGTCCTCTCTAGCCAACCCAGTGCTATTCAACTTTTTAAAGATACAGCAGTCATGCTCCTAAAATTGAAAGCAAATACAAAGCCAAGACTGATAACTAAGTTTTTCTGATGTCTTTCAGACCTTCTTTGCAGAGTAAAAGGCTGCTCATCCCTCCAAGTTTCACAAGGGAGGCTAAACCACTCTACTCTCTGCTTGATAGTCAAAGTATATACTTTTGCTCCTAATACACAAGCAAAATTTGTGTATTTGAAAATTTCTGGGAAAAACAAAATCTGGAATCATCTGTCATTCAATCCTTATCCAAGCTAAATCATTTCAATAGTAATAATTATTTATAATACATGCCTGAAAGTTCTACATTTTTGGAAAAATTAAGATATTCCTTTATTCAACCACATATTCAATCAATCCCTATTGATTTTCAGTTATGTACTAAGCTTTTCAGTAGACAATGAATATAGAAAAAGAAGGTAATTGACACCGACCACCCACAACAGTCTACTGGGTAAACTCAGCAACACATAAGGAGATGCACATATAATTAGAAACCAGGAAAAGTGCTAAAGGACTCAAAATCCAGAGCTGATTTCACATAGATGAAGTGAACAGGAATGGCCGACCTAAGAATGCATTGGTGAAGCTGACAGAGAAGGATGGGAAGGAACCGGTGCTGGGGAGGGCTCCCTGAGGATTCCAGGGTGAAAAGCAGCATGTGCAGAAAGAAGACTGAAAGTGAGGACACCAGAGGAGTGGTGAGCAGGGTTCAGATTGTGAAGAGCCTGCTGGGCCAAGTAAGGAGTGTGGATTTTTCTCAGGTGCAACAGAAAATGCTTAAAGTGTCTAAAACAAGAGAGTGATGATGGTTTCAAATATGGGGCAGAGCAGCACACTTAAACCACATTCTGGAGGTTCTTATAGAAATTACTTTTCCTAAATAGCACTGCTGTACTACTGACATTGAAGGATAGAGTTCAGAAACCACAGACTGTTTTGTTCCAATATCCGGTAATTCTTATTATGCTGATTTTTTTAAACGAGAACCCAGGAAAATGCCTGGTGATCTAGGTTTATCTTGAGTCACCATTCTGGATTTTATGGATGTGTTGAGTTTTGTGATGTGTCTTATTTCTTTTTCACTTTGTCTCAGGAATATCAAGACACATATTCACATACTTCTAACATACACATAGGGTTGCATGGCTTGAGCTTTTAGAAATTGATTTCATTTTATCTTTCCCCATATTTATTCAGCTATTTAATTGTCACTTTTTGTTATATAGATATCTTTGTTAGTCATTAGAACAAATGAGGTAGAAATAAATCATGGGAAGAAAACATCAGAAATTGAAAATCTCTCAGTGGTTCCAATAGGTTTAAAGACCTATTCTTGATCTCAAAGGGTTATTTCTTAACTGAAGAAACAAGAACGTCCAACATCAAATTTTATGATAATACATACACATGGCCTGCATAAGTTTTTTTGATTGACTCTAAACCGTGTGAGGTAATAAAGCCTCCCACACAGGGTTTAGCATATGATGTAATAGGGAGTTTCTTTTTGGCATCGTGGTCATAGTTGCTTGATAGCAGAGCTGCCTTTACAACTTTCATACCTACTGTAGTGCTATGCAAATATTCTGTAAAGGTCAATCTTATGATATGAAATTTTTTAAAAATCCACGATGATCACATTGAGTTTGCAAATGTGAAGAGCCCTGAGTATACTGCTATGCCTACCTATGTATACAACACTAAGCTTAGCCTAAGTGCCATTTTTTAATGTCAGTTTTGTTTTATTTTCCTTTATTTTATTTTGGTTTGTTTTGTTTGTTTGTTTCTTTGGTTTTGAGACAGGGATGCTATGTAGCCCAAGCTGTCTTTGAATTCATGATCCTCATGCCTCAGCCTCCAAAGTGCTGAGATTATGAGCCTGCATACTATCCCCACCTAGGTGACATATTTTTAAGAGACCTTGAAGTAGATTCACAAGAGAACAATTAGCTTCAGGGATAGTTAGAAGTAATGTGGTTTCACAAAAAGGAATGTCTTAGCCTACAGAAGTAGATTCTTACAAGGGAATGTGGTGGCTTTCTCCATACATCTGCAGGGCAGTCTTGTGAGGGAAGGGATAGGTTTTTCCTGATTCATTCCAAATAGCAAAATTAATGGAACTTATAAGGAAGTGCTTTCTTAAACAGGTTTGGGTTCTCTGTGAGCCAGTAATCTGCATGTGAAAGAAGAGAATTAATTGATCTCACTGAGAACTGAAATAGATTACCTGGGTTAGATGTTTAATATCCCTCTCTATCTGTGATGTTAACACAGGCTCATAACAGTGGACAAATTAATGCCACATATCGACCTAAGAACTTATCACATGATGACCATTTACAAGTATTAACATGACTGATAATAAATGCTGAAGGGTTTTATATTAGCTGGATTCATTTAATTAATCATTAATTAATTAAAATATTTCTGAAAGCAGTAGATTCTAACAGTGTTATGAATGGAAGGATAAGAAATCATCTAATTTCAGATCAGTGAAACAATCAAGAAAATGAAAGAATTTGGATCTGACTGAAATGATTAATTGTAGGCAGTAGTCCCGGGACAGGCCAGACCACAGCACCAGCTGCATAAGCTGGAAGCTGATGATCCAACCCTGATGTGATAATGTGAGGGAAGAGTACAGTCTCCAGGATCCCATATGGAAGTGATCAAGCAAAGACAGTGCAGAGGGCTGGACTGCAGAAAAATGGCTCCCAATGGGAGCCATGGTCAAGAGCTGGGGAGCTGATCGAAAGAGGATCCAGCCTGCACTCTGTCACAGAGGTGGTCATAGGTGCGAGTGTCATTTACCACTGTCTTGTTTGTGATGCGAGTGGGGATTGTACCATATGCAAACAGGCAGGCTCTGGGCACAGAGTTGGGCAGACTCATCATACTTAGTGGAAATTCTCCAAAACTGAGCTTCAGAACCCACAGGAAGGCTTTGACATCGACCCACAATGTTTGGGTTCCCATAATTTTGGAAGCAGCCTTCCCAGGCAATTCTGCATTTTTTTTTTTTTTTTTTTTGTGCCTGCCTCCTGGGTAGGAAGCATTTCCCAACTTGGCAGCATGACCTTGACTCCCTCTGCACAGAGGGGCTGCCAGGGAAGCTGGGATGTGTGTGAAGGACTGGAGAAACCTCAGGGATGGAAGACAGTGAGCCACTCTTGGCTTCTGTGAAAATGCTGCTAGCTTTCTGTCATGTGTATACAGAATTCCACTGAGCACTAATCTGGAATCATTTATCAAAAGACTGAAACATTTGAAATAGCCAAAGTTTTACTTATATATCAAATTTCAAAGTTTTGACTGTATTTAGGGGGTTTGCATTGAGAATCAATGCCACAGAACAGGGAAGATCTATGTATGCAGTTAGGCTTGAAGAGGAGCAAAAGAAGAAGCCAAAGAACCTGTCCTATAACAGAAGAGTTGTCAAGCCTTGTGGGTCCAGCTGCTGGGTCATTTTAAGATGGAATTCTCAACTATGAGTTCCTCCTTAGAGGACCTCTGGCTCTTTCTGATAACTTAAGGGCCTCAGGTCTCAATTCTTATTTTAGCACACCCAGATCTCCATCATTGTAACCATGCTATAATCATAGTTCTGGTTAGACATGCCAGGATTGTAGACAAGTAGTAGGACTCAGGTGATTTTCAATCTATTCTTCCAAAATTCTCTCCCCTCTGTACTTCCCCTAGCACCTGTGCAAGTCTACCCGTGCCCTTGCACATGCAAGACAGGCACCGGAACCACTGAGCTATATCCCCGGCCCCAGCATCTCACTCGTTTTCCAGTGAGGAGTGGCAGTTGTCTCAGGGAAATACAGAGAGAGCAGGTCCTCAGCGTAATCCAGTGGCTTCTTGCTTCTAGAAGAATCTAGCAGTTTCTTATTTCTAACAGAACTGTCTATCCTGGTAATAATTCTTTCACTGGCACTGAATGATTAAAAAAAACATCGTCAGCCGGGAATTTAGCTCAGTGGTTCCTTGCCTGCCTGGCAAGTACAAGGTCTTGAGTTCAACCCCCAGTTTCACCAAAAATACATGAATAATAATAATAAAATGAATTTTTCCCCATTTAAAATCTTATAAAGCACAGATTTCATAGCAATGCCAAAAAACACACTGAGGAAATTAATATTACTTATCTGCTTTAGGTATAAATATAGAATGACAAAATCATAGTAAAAAGTTGTATGGATTTGTGGATAATATTTGAACCATAAAATAAGACTTTAGGAATCTTTTATATAACCTGCAGCAGACCAAGTCCTTAATACATAACCTTTCCTAGATTTTCTTATTCTGTTTTTTGTTTTTTTAAAACTAAGGGAAATATTCTTTTTTAAAAAACTTCAGTTTAACTCTTGCTCATCTTTATCAATCTATAAAATATTGTCTTATTTGCATATGTTTACACATCAAAGAATACATATGACCTTGATATATATAATTGAAGCCAAACACTCTGGGACTTTCAACATATTTATTATTATGCAAATGAGGGCTGTAGTGCTTTTTCTTCCAGTAACCTGGCCATCATACATGAAGGGGAAGGTGCTTTTCAGGAAGAATCATTTTATTCATTTTTAAAATGCAGCCAAGAAAGCAATGATTTGCAAAACTGGCATAAGGGATGGTCCTTATGTCTAACCTTATCCTAAAAAAGGATAGTCCTTTTTTAAATGTTATTCATAGCTATAAAATGAGTACACATCACTTCGTGCCTTTTACTATCCTTTACTTGGCACGTGCTCAATGTTCCCAAATTCCAGATTCCCTGCCTTTCTCCTCTTTCCCCGCCCTTTTTTCATTCTGACCTAGGGAGAAAGTAACAACTGCCAAGTGTCTGGCTTGAACAAACGTTTCGTGACCAGCATGTCCCAAGTGATGGGTTATCAAGCCGAAGTCTGTGCACAGAGACCGACAGTAGCATGAGAGTGAGCAGTGGCCAGCGCTCATTCTGTGAGCGTGGCTCGCTGACCTTCCAGACATCCGGGACTCCGGGACGGCGCCCAGCCTTTCTGCTCTTCACACATGCTCTTGGGCGTGAGTTATCACATTATAAATCTCTCTACCAAAGATTATGGTAAACAAAATCTTCACAGATAGGTACATATCGCATCTTTTCTCTGGTATGAGAGAATAAAGATGTAAATGAGTCCTAGAATTGTATGTTATATATTGTGAAGTAGAAAATGCTCAATGTAAAATAGGGAGAAGGGGGGAAAATGATGAGATTGTAACAAAAAAGTAAGGAAACAAATTTTATGTATATGGGGGGAGCAATAGGGTGGGTAGGGCTATGGGAAAAAATGAGAAGTTGTGTCTTATACTGGTACAAATCCCCATTATGGAGTGCAATCATGATGCGTATATGTAATGTACCAATAAAGATTAAAAAATTAAAACAAAACAAAACAAAAAAAAATCTTCCATCAACTCCCAGATAAGAACGGAAAATACACAGTATGATCAAGGGGCTCTTCCTTTCCTGTCCGAGTGTGTTCCTGACCTAACCTGAAAACTAATACTTGCCTATATTAATAGAGTCATCAGAAGAGGGTCACAGTTGCCCTGACTGTGTATATTTTAGAATCAGGCAGGCAAAAAATTCACTCGGGAAAAGTACTGAGCCTGACTACCACTAGAGAGCAGGAGGAACAAGAATTGAGATCTTAACTGACGTCCTGTTAAGCTTCGAATTGAGAGCTTCTCATTATTAATAGTACAAATCCTGACGAGGCTGTGTTTCAGTCTGCCTCAGTCAAAAGTAAAAGCACCCCCACCCTTAAGCTTTTTACCAAAGAACTTTACTTGTGTAGCCCCAGGCTCAGCATTTGATAACATATTTTCTGTTAGCTTTCTTCTCTTAGACATGAAACAGTTTTAAAGAGGAAAATCAAAGCAGGACATTCTAATTACTTTCGTTTGGATACTTGGATATGGCCAAAGTGAATTACTAGCAGTGTCCTTAGACACACTCCGGTTTCCAACTGAGCCTGCATATGGACTAGGACTCCAGCCTCTGCATTACAACCCTCTATGTTCTGCATAGACTATCCAAATAGCCTCTCTTTCTGGCTGGCTATTACTATCCCAAGAGGAAATAATATCGCCTAGTTAGTACTATCTTCATTGTCTTTTTAAAGACCCTTCCCCATTGGTATGGTATCACAAACTTCCGCATATCTTCTTGTTGGTGACAATATCTTTGCATCTTCTCTCTATTCTCAGCAATGTCTAAAATGTGGTGGAAACTCCGTAAGTATTTTGCTTTTTGGTGATTAAAAGGATCAAGGACCTATCAAAATGAAAGGGGAGTGGGTGATGTAAATGGGATGGGTCATTAATACATAACCCTTGAGCGCTTTAAGTCTTCACTGCAGGAGCCCTTTAGGAACGCTGTATTTACTCGCCCTGTGAAAGCAGGAGGAAAAAGTTTCTCTTCTACTGCAAAAGCTTTATTTAAAAATTCATTTCTTTGTCGTGAAGGGTGGCAGTTTGTACTTCACTGCTTATGCTTATCTGAAGTATTTTTCTTATTTAACACCTTTATTACATCTTTTTTTTTTTTTTTAACCTGGCGACAGCTGCCTCACCGGAAAGCAAAGCAGGTTTCTCAAACTTTAAGGCCTGAAAGATTTCCAGAGCCCAGGGTTTGTCTGGGTCCATTGTTTTTTCTCTTTCCTCTCCGTTTTCTAACTCTTCGGATGAGCGCTGTTTTGGGGGGCTTCCTCAGCTCCGAGGCAGGTCAAAGGCTTGTATTTGCTTTTAGAGCTGCGCGGATCCAAACCGATCAGACTGCGCCTCTGTCAGGCTTGGGAACATTCCCAGTTTTCCCTCCTGCTTTGATTGGCTCCGGCGGTCACGTGAGGGCCCGGGGGGTGGAATTGTGAGTTGTGGCTTTTGGCACTCCTTTTCTTTTTAAAAAGTAGCTCGGTCTGCTGCGCTCTCCCGGGCTTGGTGCCTTTGAGACTGGAAGCAGTGGCGAGCAGACCCTGGCAGGCTTGGGTGGCGACTGAAGCTGCCGCGATGTTCAGGCAGATGTCTAGGAGCCCAGCTTCAGGCTGCTACTATTTAGATCCCATGACAACTGAGGGCCAGGAGATGTACTTGCGGTTTGATCAGACTACAAGACGCTCTCCTTACAGGATGAGCCGGATACTAGCACGCCACCAGCTAGTGACTAAAATTCAACAAGGTGAGTTGCTGGCAGTGGAAAGCTGTTGCTAATTCTGATTTCTGTTGGCTCCGTCTCGTGCTAACCCAGTTTTAAAAGTGATTGTTCTCACTGTACAATATGTGGATTTCTATGCCACGCTGCGAGAAACTTTTAAAAATAACTTTCGGCTGCGGTTTTAGCAAATTGTGACAGAACTTTGTTGCTGCATAACTCAGCATAAAATTCATTTAAAAAAAAAAAAGACCTTCATGGTTAGGACAATGAATCATAAATTCCAAAGCTTACGTGTATCTACAAAACAGTTGAGAAAAGTTTACTCGGTGTGTACTTTGGAAGTTTTCTGCAGGTAAAGACACTTGGTCACATTTAAAACATCGATACTTGTTTATTTCATGAGGGAAAGGGCGAGGAACTAGTGTCCACTCTGCTCAGAATTTTTGGAATATCCTCAGAGAGGAGACAGTAAGACCTCTTGAGGCCGCTGGGTGACAACTGGAAATCACATTCTCTTCCTGTTTGTGTGTTTATATTAGTAGTTGCCACTGATTTGTTTATATTGTCTTTCTTGTAAAGGATAAATGTGTCTGTTCACCTCAAAACAAATCCTGAGACATGTACACAGAAGCACTAGCGTCCTAAGATGAAAAAGAGAGAATATTGATTACAAGCTGCTAGAGGGGCTTTAACAGCCTGGACATTACTAAAATTTACTCTTCTCCAAAGAAACTTTAAAACATATTTCTCATAGAACGTGAAATGCAAATATTTTTAAGTAGCTTCTAACTAGGACCCATTTAAAAGTCAGCCTCTCTCTCCCTCTCTCTGCCTCTCTGCCTCTCTCTCACACACACACAGAGAGAGAAAGAGAGTTAATAACCAGCTCTTTCCTGAACTAAAATTGTAACTAAATTATTTTCTCAGTGCTACATAAATATCCGAGGAATTTCTAGAGCCATTATAAAGATGTAGTTTCCATTGAATAAATGAGCTTAAGATTATATTGAATTTCAGAGGGGAAGTTGAGGTTTGTAATCACAAAAATCTTATTGTAATGTTTCCAAAAGGAACAATATGTATTCTAGTGAGCAGCATTTGATGAGATTATTTCCTTGGAAATTGGGATTTGTTTGTGAGGGTTCAGGAACTGGTTATGTGTGAAGGATACTGGTCCTACATACTGGTCTGATTTCAGGAAGGATATTATGTCATGCCATAAACTCTGTGTGAAGGTCTTGATTGAATAGAAACAAAAGTATTTCCCTGTGGCTTGATTTAAAAATACATTACACTTAGAATAAAAAAACAGCTTCACTGTAGTTTTAACGACTTTCTATTAGTGGTACATTATGAGATACCATCATCATTAAATACTTGATGGTGATCTATCATTTACAGTCTGTAAATATTCCTTGGCATGCACACAAAGAGTGTATAATATGAGAAATATGACATCATTGAATTTTTTTGCAGATTCTCCTTAGATGCACTTGAAATAATTAAATTAATGAAAATATGCATGTTTTCTTTGGGTGGGGGTTATTTTTATCAATGATTTGAAATTCTAAATACATCCATTAACTTTAGTACCCTCTCTCACAGATATATGGACACTCTAACCCTGTGTTTCATTTTGCCTAATCGGTTTGAGAAGCCTCACCTTTTCATAGTGAGCAGTGGAATGCCTGAAGCCAGTGAATCCTTGAAAATTAAAAATGACAGTTAAGATCAGACGAAAGTATGAAAGAAATGTCTAGTGATTAAGAAGTCACTATTTGGGGCCAGGGATATAGCTCAGTGGTTCGGGTGCCTGTCGTGCAAGCGCAAGGACCTGGGTTCCATCCCTGGTAACGGCATAACAATACTGGGCGTGGAGACAACCCAGCAGCAACCAGTACCACATACCACAGTGCTGGGCGTGGTGGCTCACGCCTGTAATCCCAGCACTCGGGAGGCAGAGGCAGGAGGATTGCTGTGATGTGAGTTGGAGGCTGAGCTCAGGGCCAGCCTGAACCACAAAGTGAGACACTGTCTCAAGAAACCTTAAAAAAAAAAAAAAAAGAAGTCACTATTTACAAAAATCCTGTAACCATTTAATATGACATTTAAAAAGCAGGTGCAAAAATGATTTAATTGTGCTTTCTGTATTAATACATTGAAATACTATCAGGGTAAAGGCTATCATTTAAGCACTTACAGTATATCAGGCACCGCTGTGAGAGCTCACTATGAATTTTATTTTTCCCAAAGGTAAAAAATCCTTACAGTTTAATTCTGCCATGAACCTCATTTTATATATAAGAAAACAAGAGTTAAAAGAGTTCAAATAACTTGAAAACATACTAAGAACTGATGTCTCAATAAATTCTAAGAATTTTGCTGTATAACATACTATGTTTTCAGTTTTTATAATGATCACTGAACTACTACTGAACCTATGACTGAGTTTTGGATTATGCAATATACTCAAGACCTTTTAGCCTTTTCTACTCTAGGGACAACAATGAATCATAATACAGAATCAGAATTGGTCACTTATTATGAGATTTCCAGTTAGGTTTTATTTCTCCAATGGGAGCAAAGTGCTCTGTGTTTTTGTCTCCTTGAGTAGTTAGTGCTCAGTATTCAAGGTGTGTCAAGTTATTTTGCCAACAACATTCAACCTTTTGATTAAAGTTTATCAAGTGCATATTAAATTAATAACAACACTTTTTGTATTGTTCACATATCAGTAACTCGACACGATATCTACCTCAGTAAAATTGCTTGCTTGTCTCTTAGATCTTTCAAAGAATATTTGCTATTGTTTTACAGTAATTCTGGGCATCATTTCTTATACTTTCTCACAGCTGGTGGGAACAGTGCAAACCAGAGTGAGTGGCTCCACGCTGACCTCATTAGAGTGAGATAATCATTGAATGGCATGGACATGATTCAACATCAGACACACTCATGGGGAGGGAAAACAAGGGGGAGAAATAAAGGAATCTTTGATGATACATAGGATCAGAATTAGTTACTCAAAGCCAGGAAGAATCTAAACTTGCTCACTTCTGGGTATACTCTGAAATAAACAGGCACCAGCGTCTTTTTGTTGTTATTCTGGGGTTGCAAATGCAAATAAAAGAAGATATTTAAAGCATAGTGTTACACTGCAGGATGAAAGTTAATCAGAAGTCACACTGACCTTAATCCTTACCCCACATTCATTCTTCAGTCAATAGGGAAATTGTTGTAGAGAGAAACAATGGAAATAATAATGGTCCTTATTTCCCTCAATGACAAGTACTTGGGAAGAAATGGGGGGGGGGGTTAACTTGTGGCCTGATGGGGGAGGAACACATTAGGTTGCAGCAAGATAGAATTATATTTTTCCAAATTTTAAAATTATAGTAAATACACAGGACATGAAGTGTATCATGTTAACTATCTCTAAGTGGACAGTTGAGTAGTATTAAATATATCCTGGCTGTCATGTTTTGCAGCTACCCATATCCTTTCCATAGTTCTCCATCTCGAAAAACTGAAACTCCAGCTCTAACACATGCTAACTCCTTATTTCTCCTTGCTCCCAGCCATTGGCAACCACCACTCAGTTTTCTATCTCTGACTTTGACTCTTCAAGCTACCTTGTATGGTGGAATCATACAGAATGGAATTCATCTTATTTCCCTTAGCATAACATATTTGAGAGTTGTCCATACTGTAGTATTTTTATGGTCCAATCTAAATTATCTGTTTTTAGATTGAAAAATATTTATTGTAGGCATACATAATGATAACACTCATAATGATAAAGTAGGAAATTTGTACCTGTAGTATTTTGACCAGATTTATTTTCATTTTAAAGCAATACTCTTTTGTATGTCTGTACCATATTACTTCCTTCCTTTTTTGGGGGGAGGGGGCAATACTTGTAATGGAATGTGAGATGGGAGAATGGATTGTTATATAGTTATTTGAAAGTTATGTGTTACTGAGTATGTGTTAAATGTCTTTGTAGACACACACACACACTATTTGGAAAACCCAAATCCAAGTAAATACATAAATGCGATTACTTAATTTTGGAAGGAATTTATCATATTATCAATCTTTTACTTTAGTAAAGTTGTCTTGATGAGAAGTGTTTATCTTGATGAGAAACTGAAGCATGGTTGTTGAGGTGTTGGTTTTTTTTGTTTTTTGTTTTTTGTTTTTCTGGTTCTTGGGTTCAGGAGTTCTCTCTGTAGTTAAGTCATTAATTCCTTGAACAACAATGTAATAGCTGGCAAAACTTAAATATAGTGTAACAGAACCTGCAAGAGAAACAGCAGCTTCATTACATGGAGTCAAGTGATGACTTCTAATCTTTCTGTATTTGTCAAAGATGTGGTAAAGTAGAATTTTGGTTTATACCCCCCTCCATTAATTCACTATGTAATTTGCAGAAAGTTACAACTTTTGGAATTTCTTTGGTAAAAGAAAGCATTGGATTAAGCTCTTTCTAAAAACTCAGTCTTATCTGAAATTCTAGAATTCTTTGATCATATGTATTACCTTAATAGAAGACAAGTTTTATTTATATTTTCTTTATTGTATCATTTATCTGGACATACTTCTTTGATACTGGTATAATGCTCTCATTATCTTTGAAAGATGTAGAAACTGAGCTGAACTTAACTAAACTGGAATCTGTGACATTTTTTAAGTCAGTGCAAATGGGCATGAGTGACATATTCTCCTTCATTACTCTGTCAAATGGCATCTTGGGAATTTGCCCAACCTATGTGATAAACATTGTTTATCCAGGGCAAGTAAGACCCCTACCAACTGGTAATGTCAGACTAAATTAAACTATCATTTGTTCTTCTAGAATTGTTCTTTCTCTATGTTTAGTATGTGCTTTCTTACCCAGCTATTTTCAAAAGAGAGTAAATGCAATGGCAGAAAAACAGATGTAACAGAAAAGTGATTAAGAATGCATCAATCGTGTATTGTTTGGATTCTTTTTAAAAAGTAGCAACTCTTATTAATTCACTTTTTACAAATCAGAGTCCTTTTTGATTCAGTACTGCTGGCTGAAGGGGCATACAGAAAGGACACTGTTTAACCAAAGTTATAGGAAAATTAGTTAAGTGAATTAAGTCAACAAATTTTAAAAGATAGGAAATGATAAGTAGGCTCTGGTAAACATCTCATATATATGGAAATAAATAGATACTTAATGGAGACAACTCATTAATGAGACTACATTCTACATCTGAATTTTATTAGCTATTAGAATACATAAGGCAATCATTGTCCAAGAAGAAGTCAGACAAACTGGAATTAGACATTGAATATGTTAACAAGGAAAAGATCACATAAAATTATTTGCTATTTCCCCAGGAGCAATTGGAATATGACTTGGGTATGGAAAAATATATCACATATGAATGTGTATTAATGGATTTGTGATAGAATTTATAAAACAATATACAATTTAAGATTATAAATATATAAATGTCATGAAAAGCAAAATTTATAAACTCAAAGATATTACATAGAAATATAAAATATAACCTGAAATTAAAAATAACCTGCAAATTTTGAGTATCCCTAATCCAAGAAGAAGAAAATATTTTCAAGGAAAAACTAACCATGTAAAGACAGTTTAAAAAAATTACTAGCATAGCTTCCCTTGATTTGGATATTTGTGGTAATTTTCTCCCCAAAACTTGATATATAAGAGAAATTTCTCATACAAATCTTATAAAAAGGGCATTAAAAACTATAATAGATGATATTTCTATCCACCATCATAGTGAATTCAATAGTGAGACTCATCTGATTGTTTCTTATAAAACAAAGTAGCTACATCACAAAAAACTAAAATTCAGCAAAAATATTTTGGGATAGGGTGGATGAATTAAGCTAAGAAAGTGCAGGTGTATCTCTAATTCTCCTACTTTCTCTAAAAATCATATTGAGACCATCAACGTCTACTTACAGCCATTCTATCAGATAAATAGAGAAAGGGGGAAATGTTGTTAAGTAATTTTGTAACATGCTTATCTTCCCTCTTCTTGGAAATTCATACTTTGAAAAGGCTCAAAGAAATCCTGCAGAAAATAGTGTAATATGGTTTGAACGGGAATACTTCATGATGAAACCACTTTTCACCAGAATATCAGGAAGTGACGTATTACAAAATCAGCGTTCCCCTGGGGAACACTTTTGGAAACGTTGATTTAAGAGAGCACATGGTCTGTGGTTTGTTCAGATAATTCCCTTTGAATATATTTCTGGCCTGGGTTAGGCAGTAGAAGGTGTGAAGTTGTATTTTGAAAAATAGCATTGCAAATATTGTTTTTGAAGATGACCAGTTAATATACATTATAATAGAACTGAATAAAGGGCAGGCCACCATCTTTTTACAAAAACTAAATGAAGATTCTAATCTGATTAGGCAGATCTTGAACAAGTGATAGGCAGAAAATTGAAGGAGTCAGTGTAGGGGTAGAGTTAATAATTAACAAGAAAACAGCCAGTCCACAAGGAACTCTACAACATAAGTACTGTTGAGCCGGAAGAAAGCAATGATAACTTCCTAGATCTGAATTTATCTAACTTATAAGATAGCTGAAGTCCTTGAGGGAGTCTCAGGGAGGTCTGACATTCCTGTAGCTAATTCAGGATAGTGCATGACTGCTGGGAAGTGAAGTCACCACCCACAGGACAGAAGCAAGAGACCCTTCAGGAGTCTCGGACTCTCCTCAGATATAGGCTTATTCAAGTTCAAGCTTCATGGCCTAAAAATGTATTTGGTTGTACAGAAGAATCAAGTGAACTGGTAAAATACAGATAATTCTAATTAGCAAAATCTATTTGGTTCAGTTGTATAAATAACTTCCAATTCCCAAGGAGCCTACAAATATGAATGCTTCCTCCTGTTACCAAAGAAATAACAGATTAGAGTTTGCATTAAGAATTATTTTTTTGAGAAAAATTCGCAAAATATCAAAAAGCTACAACAGAAGACATGAGCAATTAACCATCCCGTCCATCCCTAACTTTTATGTTGTTGTAAAGTCACATGTGACTGTAGCAGCTAGAGAACGGTGCCATCTAGGACAGGACAGGTTACTTTTACAATGTCTGAGGAGACATAATACTTCTGTCTTTATTTCCCTCTTTCTTCTTTTTTATTTTTTGAGAAGTGTAGGACATAAAGAAATCTAACTAGAAGATTTATAATTTTAAAATGACAAAGTACATTAATTCTGCCAGATAAAGGAAAACAATAAATACAAACTCTCCAGTCAAACTTATTAGCAAGTCATAGGAATATTAACAGTTTTAAATATCTGACGGAGACAAAACTGACTAAAATATGAATGATTTGTTTTGTTTTGCCTTTCTAACAGTCTGATAAAACACAGAGGTGAAACAGTGTAGGGAGACTGTAATGGAACTTAACAGTCACTGAGTACCTAATTTACATAACAGTACTTTGAGCTGAAGTAGGCATTCTCTTTCTGCATTCCTACTCTCTTCCTGGTTAATTCTGAAAATCATACATATGGATGGAGGGAACTTTACTAGTATTCGATCTCTATAAGTGAACAGTAGCAACATTTCACATACATTTATTTTCACCAAATGACACACTGGGGAAAAAAGATGTAAAGTTATGAAGTTTTATTTCCCTATGAGAGTTTCACTACTGTGAAGTTGTTTATAATATTTAAAATTTCTATAAGAAATACAGAAGATTTACAGACTCAATAATGTTCAAACCTAGGATGTTCCAACTCCCTTTCTCTCCATGAGACTAGAGATTTTAATAGAGAAATTTGAAGAAATCTCCCACAAACACCTTGAGGATGTAAGATTTCTCAGTAAATGCATTCTTTAAAATAAAAAATAAAATCCATTACAGGGCCCCTATTTATCAGACTAAACATTAAACCATATGCTGTCTTCAACCCCCTTTGGTCTCTTTTAGGTGGTTAACAACTTTTTCTGAAAATTCACATCTTCATTATTAGCATTCCGCTCCACCTGTTGTACTTCAAAGTCTAAGGCAGACAAAGCTGCTTATTTTTATTACTGGCTTCCTAGAAGAAGGAGGAAAACATCTTAACAAGAGGAAATGTGAGCCCTGTAGGATGTCTTGAAGAAGGCTATAAAGGAATTCCACTCATTGAATTCCTCTTCTACTAGTCTTAGTACTATAGTGCAATTTTGCACTTGAATTTTTTAAAGGAATCCTAAACATGGCCAAGTAGAATTTGTCACTAGAATGAAAATATGAATTAAAATGTAAATCAGCCATTATGATATACCACACTAACAGAACACACAACTACAAGAACTGAAGTCATCCCACCATCTCAAAAATTGCGTGTGAGGGCTGGGGATTTAGCTCAGTGGTTATGGCACCTGTCTTAAAAGTTCAAGGGTATATGGGGGGGGCGGTAGGGTGGGTAGGGCTATGGGAAAAAATGAGAATTAAGTTGTGTCTTATACTGGTACAAATCCCCATTATGAAGTTCAATCATGGTGTGTGTATGCAATGTACCAATAAAGATAAAAAAAAAAAATTTCAAGGCTCAGGTTCGATCCCTGGTAATCACACACAACAATGTTAGGCTTGGTGATTCATGCTCGCTAGCAATTAGAATCACATACCACAGAGCCAGTCATGGTAGATCATGCCTGTAATCCCAGCCAGCACTCAGGAGGCAGAGGCAGGAAGATTGCTGTGAGTTCAAGGTTGAGCTCAGGGCCAGCCTGAAGTACAAAAGTGAGCCCTTGTCTCAAAAAAATGTGTTTGAAGTTTGTCAGTGTCATTCACCACCAAGGTCATTCTGTCCACTGGGCTTGCTTGGAGCTATTCATGAAATGTTAGCACAAGACACAGAGAGATGGGCGTTTGTTTCCTGACTTTTTTCTGTTACAGCCTTCCAGAAGTTACTTTGTTGGCAGAATGTTGAACCCTGTTTTGGTCTTAGGGAAAAGTAACTGAAGCATATTGGTAGGATTTCAAGAAGATTTCTGTTTTACAAACAGTCCCATGGGATAAAGAATGTCCCAAACTTCAAACTTTGTACATCTGCAGTTTGGAACCACTAGAGGTCTTTGAGGTTATGCAGCTTGTGTCTGAACTCTAGTCCTACGTACATTTTCCCAGAAGAGTAACCTTGGCCAGTTACTTAACATTTCTAAACTTCAATTCCCCAGTGAGCCAAATGGAGCTAAGAATTTCAATTATCTTGGATATATTAATAGGATTAAAAGAGAAAATAAAATTAAACACAGTGCCTAGCAAACAATGAGTGCTCAATATGAGAAACAAATTATTAAACATTCATAGAATCCTTCGAGGTATTATCAATGAAGACTGAAGTATGTGCTATATACCATGTTCACTAAGGCAGACATCCCCAACACCACATTTTTATATGTGTCTTCAAAAAGTGTCTGCCACAAGATTTGAAATGACAAGATTTCTAACAATCTTAAACTATAATGGAAACCACTGCCATTCCCAACTGTAGAATCTTGTGAACCACAGCTACGTGCTCAGCTCCCCTGCAGTGGCCTAACGTGGTAGATTTAGGCCACATTTCAACTTCTATAGATGTACAACAAAGTCCAACTGGCTCTCTCTCTGTCTAAATGTAAAAGAATCAATTCTTAGTAGAAAGTGTCCCTGGATCTTAGAATCACATAGTGGTAAATTACAAAGCCAAAAGAGGACAGAGGAGCTGCACTATACCAGGTACTTGGCTGGGAGGTGAGCGGTTGGGGAAGAGCAGTGGGATCAAGGCCAAGGAAAGCACCATTAGCCAGGAATAGACAAGATATCACAGGTGGGACATTTGTGTTTAAATTGCAATATTCTTTACATCCCATATAATTGTTCCATAGTAATCTTTCAGATGGAGTCAAGAAACCATTTTTGCCCATCTAGTAGTGGCAACACGTACAGTAGTAGGAAGGCTACCAGTCTTGGATGCAGGGTGACATTGGATAAGTTACCTAGGTCTTCTGGACCTCTGTGTCTCCTTCCGTCGTGTGAGCTGTAAACAGAGCAATCTGTAACTAATGCTCAAGAAAGGCAACTGCACGCAGGCTAGTGCTACATTAGTCATGGAAAATAACTTTAAAATTGTGGGACATCCTTATTCTGTTAATAGATAGCCTCAGTGTATTAGGGAAGCCATAACAAAGCATCACAGATTGAATGGCTTACACAACAAAAAAGTTATTTTCTCATAGTTCTGGAGGGTCAAAGTTTGAGCACAAGGTGCTGGCAGAGGTGATTCCTCCTAAAGCCTCTCCCCTTGGCTTAGAGATGACTATCTTCCTTGTCTGTCTTCACCTGGGACTTTCTCTGTATTATCTCCGTGCTGATCTTGTCTTATAAGAACATCAGTTACTTTGGATTAGGATCCACTGATGTGACTTCCTTTTAACTACTTCTTGAAAGGCCCAATCTCCTAATATAGTAACTTTCTAAGGTAATGTGGCTTGGGGATTTAATATGTGAATTTTAAAGAGGCAATATTCACCTCATAATGTTAACCAAATGTTTATTTTCCAATTTTACTTGTTATATCTAAATAGAAGGGAACTTAATTTAAAAATATATCTGTATTTATCGAGCACTGTATTAGTTGCTTCCATCTTTTTTTTGTCTTTTGCAGTACTCATAACAGCTCTGGAGAGAAATATTAGCACAGGTTGAGCCTCCATCTCTAACTTAGAAATCTAAAGTGCTCCAAAATGTGAAAGTTTTTGAGTGCTGACATGATGACACAGTGGAAAATTCCACACCTACCCTCTTGAGGCAGCTGGTTTTCAAAATACAGACACACTAAAAGATTATGAAAAATTACCTCAGGCTCTGTGTATAAGATTTATTAAAAACATAAATAAACTTCATGTTTAGATTAGAATACAGTCTTCAAAGAATCTCATTCTGTACATGTAAATACTCCAAAATTTGACCAAAAATCAGAAATCAGAAACACTTCTGTTCCTAAGAATTACAGATAAAGGATATTCAACCTTTATCCCCATTTTCAACAGATGATACTGAGAAAAGATAATGACAAGCTGAAAGAAAATTAATGTATAAGAACATACTTGAAAATGTATGTGAACTCCCTTCTCAAATTATTGTGATTTTTCTAAACTAATATTAACTTTGAGGTTTTAAAACTTACAGAACTTTCCATGTTTTCAAGTAAAGAAGTGTATAAATGGGAAAAAGCCAGTAATATAAATATAAATGCTCTAAAGCTCAGTTGACCATAAAACCTAAAGTGTCTGTTTCTCATGTGAATTCAAACAAGTTATTTAAGAAACTTCTAGTTGTTCACTTTCTTTAAAGATTTATCCCTTTTAAATGAGGAATTGTTGTGCTGTAAATCAAAGAATAAGCCTAAATATGACTATGATAGTTATTAGTCACTGAAATTTATTCTTAACATCGATAAAATTTATGGATTTTTGGCTTCATTATATACTTTCGTCTTGCTTTCCCTTTTGTAGGTCCTTATAAAAAATAGAAATATCAATTGGCATAATCTTATGTATCATAAGCATTACTCATGAGCCTTGAAAGAGGATAAAATAGTTGATGTTTATATGTGGCATTATATAAATCCTTAGAAGCTATGTGGTCTCTTCACTGGTCTAGTGCATGACAGCTAATGAAGTACTTCCACATTCATTATCTTTTTGAATACTCATGTAATGGTATTAGAATTGAGAAATGATCTTGGATCAGAAAACTTTGTTCCCTAAAATCTATCTTTCAGAGACCTGTTGAGAGCATATGCAAGTTTTTCTACTTTACAATGTTTCTGATCTCATTTTTCTGAATCATTTCTTTGGAGAATGGAATTTTATGCTGTGGAAAAGCCAGCTTATCTGAGTTGGCTCTGTGGATAGGTATAAATTAATGATATAAGGAAATTTGGTGGCAAGCAGCTATAATTATAAAATATTAACTATCAAAATAAAGATTATTTCAGGGTCTGGTTTTTCTACCTCACTCTTCCTTTTAGAGCAGTGAGACTTCCTCACCTTCAGCTTTGTAATTTAAGACAAATCCTTCTACTTGTGTTTGTTTCACACAAGGCATCTCCCATCACGCTGGTCTCCTTCATCTTTGGTTACCCACACAGAGCTGGTCCTGGACATGTAGTTCCTGTTCTGGGAGGGCGATTGCTTTTTGCGTAATGCCAGGAATGATGTGGAGTTGAGGCAAGTTATTTTCGGTTCATTAACAGTCAGTCACTCTTTCTCCAGACTGCAAGAGCAGGTGCAGCCCAGAGCATGCCTGCTACCTGGGCTTCAAGGGACATTCCCACCGGCCATCCAAATAAAAAAACTCAAGGAGTGCTATAGAGAGACAAGTTGTCCATAGAGCTGATTCACATTTACAAACACTTAGATAAAATATTTGGGTTTGAGATTGGTCATTCGACTTCTATATTTTACACTACAATTTGTAGTTTTTGAAACATTTACAGAATTTAAAATAATAATAGATTTACACTTTCCTTCCTGAGGCCTTTACAGGGAATATTTTCAACACCACATATATCAGTCTTTAATTTTAATAAAGATATGAAAGTTAAATCACTCACTGGAACATAAGTATAGTCAAGGCTGACACTTAGGTTTTACTGTGTTCACTTTCTGAGGGAGTAAACAAAGGTTCTGAAAATTAAATAGTCATTTCTGTCTATCTGGGTGCTTTTCTCATTGCTAAGATACAATACCTGACACCCAAAGTTAAGGGAGGAAAAGTTTATCTAGGACACAGTTGGTAGAGGCAGAGGGGCAATCCTGACAAGAACCAGTTCACGGCAGGCAGAAGTAGCAAAGCAACAAAAGATGACCATATTTATACAGGCTACTTAGAGTAGGTAGCACTCACACCCTTAATCCTAGTGCCCCTGACCCGAAAAAGCCCCACCTATGACAACATCAAGCTTTGGGGGGACATCCAGACACAAGCCATAACAATTGCCAAAGTCCCACAGTAGTGGGTGGCAGAGCCTTATGATCTGGTAACCCACATTGTTTAATACTTGGCAACCCTTCCCTCCTCCTAATTATAGGTGAACTTGTTTACTTCAACCAAAGGATTTTGTTTTTATTTTTCATCGTTGTAGTTACGTGCCCCATCCCCCACTCCTCAACCAGCTCTTTAAGTTGTTGGACAACCTCACTGTGCCAATAAACCAATGGCTACACCATATGACCATGCTAGACTAACTCCCCTCCCACTGCCCTCTTGAGGACTGGCTACACTTTACCAAGAATGCTTTTGTCCAAAGTAAATGTCAAAGCAGCAGTTCTGTCCTTGCCAGAAGCTAGAATCCAGTATGGTTAGGTAGGAACAGGAGTAATAGGGAAGACAGATCCTTCCATCCCTTCCCTATTTCTTGCCCTCCAAATGTGGCCCCTCTACCTAGAAAGTGCTGGGGTAGAGTGTCCAGGCTTTGGCACATTTTTCCAGGGCTTCCGAGGCCTGTGGATCTCTGGGGCTTGTGTGGTTTCACAGTGGAGCTGGTCAGGAAAGAGGTGGAAATTGAGTCAGATCTGTGTTGTTTTGTGGACAGTGGATCTCAAAATCACCAGCTCTTTCATCACAGAAAAGTTCATATTAAATGCAGGTCTGAATTTCCAGAGAAACAGACTAGGTGGAGACTTTTTTCTGCAGATTTGACAATTCTGACCTCAGGCAAAGCTGAGATCTACCAAACAGAATAATCACAACTATATTCTCCATTTATAGCTAGAGAACAGTAGCTAGTCAGAAGAAAATAGCAATGTTCTGCCAACTTCTGCTATTTGTGAAATTTTGCCAGAAGCAAAACAGGATCAAAAATAATAAACAGACCTCCTCCCATGCTGCACGACTGCTATTTACATAAAGAGATGGATGAACTGGCTGTGCCAGTGGAGTGATCAGGGGAGGGAATTTTTAAGGAGAAAAGGTTAATTTAAGAGTGCTTGGTTGAAAGTGATCTGAGAGATCCTTAAATAATTTGTTTTCCAAAAGACAATCTACACTAGGGGTAGTGCTCTTATTCCAGTACAAGCAGACTACAGCGTGGACACATGCACCATATCCATGCCTAAAGTCTTCTCAGAGAGGGAGGTGAACCTCAGAAACAATGCACAGAGCCATAAGTAGAACAATGATGTTTTCAGAAGAAAGAGAACTCAATGGCCACCCTAGGGAACTAGGGAGAAGAAGGTCTTGGTTTTAGGATACTTTTGTCCTGATCTAACATCCTCAGTGCTTTGAATCTCTTAGCATTCAACTTTTCCATCTGTTAAGTGAAAATAAGATTAGCTCATGCTATTGAATAATATGGAGGAAAAACAAAATTGATATGAAACTGATTCCCATATGAAACATAGTACTCAATTTTGGAGTGGCTCAGGGACATTGTGTACCACTGTCGGAAGCATTGATCTTACTGGAACATAGACATATGACATAGACATAGACACAGACACAGACATAGACATAGACATAGACATAGACATAGACATAGACAGATTAAATGAAACTCAAGTCTTCAGAGCTTCTTTTCTTTCTTTCTTTTTTTTAGACAGGATCTCTCTTTGTAGTTCAGGCTGGCCCTGAGCTCAGCCTCAAACTCACATCACAGCAATCCTCCTGCCTCTGCCTCCCAAGTGCTGGGATTACAGGTGTGAGCCACCACATCCGGCACTGTGGTATGTGGTACTGGTTGCTGCTGGGCATAAGTCTCCACACCCAGTATGGTATGTGGTTACCGGGAAATCGAACCCCGGGCCCCGCGCCTGCAAGACAGGCGCCGGAACCACTGAGCTAACTCCCCAGCCCAAGCTTCTTTTCTAAGGACAGTAATTCATGTCACTTCTCATGGATATGGGAATAATGTGCCAGTCTGTGGGTTTGGCTTGTGTTTCATTTGTTTTCAAATGGAAAGAGTCTACTAGTTCTTAACCATATTTTTAAAATGTTTAAATACATTTGATGTATTATAAGTAACTATGTAATTAATTGGGGTCATTGTAAACTCAAGTCTTTCAGTTGCCTTTCATTCCCAAGTGTCAAGACTTTTATTTTCTATTTTTACTCAGCTGATAAACATTCTTTCATCTTTAATGAATAATTTCCTGTAACGAGGACCTTTTAAAGTAAGGATACTGTGTCACAGACTCAGGGATTTTGGCAAATGCAGGTATCATAAATCTTGTGCTTTCAGAGTTAGGAAGATCAGACTTGCAGCCTAAGGCTAAGATTGTGTGTATGTAGCTACCTTTTAGGCAGGAGAGCCTGATGTGGCTGTCCTCACTGGGGCCAGTTAGCACTTGCAGGGGTCAAAGTGGGTTGTCTGACTGAGAGGACTAAATGGAGTCTGGTTGCACATTGCTCAGATTATATGACAAAGGAAAGACAAGCCTCCTGTTCTCCTGCTGTTTTCCTGGTAGATATGAACTAGAAAGTCTTAGGAAAGGAAAGGATAGGCACAAGGAACACACACTTTATAAACCTATCCCTTAGTATGTTTGGGTTTTGTTTAATAGTTTTGATATAAACTTTATTTTGTTTGTTTTAAATATTTGAGGGTGATAATGTTGGTACATTTCAGGGAAAAGAGCACTTACTAAGCTGAGGCTCATGTGAAAAGCCTTGAAAACTGTTCCATATCTGTACATTTGGTTATTATTTGGAAAGGCTGTGTACCTTTCCAAATAATAATGGAGTGGGAGAGGGGACATGAGTGAAGAGGGAAGGAGCTTGTTTGGCAGAGGAGTACATAAGCTCATGGAAGGTCTTGCCAAAATCCTTTACACCAACAGAAACAGAACCTAAGATGACACTGATTTCTTGCATACAGCTGAAGGGGAGAGTAAGTTCCTTCCACTTCCACAGAAGATACGTGATGCCTCCAAGTTTCCCAACACCTTTAGCTTAGAAGAATGTCTTTCTTGCTATTATTGGCTCTGCTCAGTGAAGAGCCATTTAAATAAATTACCATGTTTATGATTGATGTCAATAATTTGACATGAGAGTCATCAAGTATTCAAGTTTTTGATTTATCAGGGAGAAATCTTTCATGTGTTTTTGCCATTGGGCCTAGGAGGATGATATTTTGTGAATCTTGTTTGTAGATGCAATGCATTGCTCAGAAGCATGGGCTTTGGCGTTTTCCAGAACTGTATTCAAATCCTCATCTCGGAGCCTATGAGCCCTATAATCCTGATCAAGTTCCATGACCTCGATAAGCCTATTTCTTCATCAAAAATGGAAATAAAAGTAATAGCACCTGCCACCTGGAGTGGTGAGGATGCGCTGTCTCTCTGCAGAATGCTGAGCGTGAAGTCTGGCACCTACTCAGGGCTGCATGTGTGCTATTCTGAAAAGAAAATAAAAAGCATGCTGGCCATCAGTTACATAACCCATTCAACTATGGCTTACCTCTTCATAGGAAAGATAAAAAATTCAAGCTTGGATGATTACATAAAGGAACAGCCACAATCATATGGACCTGAAGTTAAAGTATATAAAATATCTTCAGAGGAAAATAAAAGTGACAAGAGCAATTTAGAAACTGGAATTTTGTACAAGGAATTTCCTAGTCAAATGGCTTTACCTTTGGAAGCCGAAAGTTATCAGACCATATTCCTTCCTAAAAGGAAGCTTTGAATCTTTAAAATATTCGCCTTTACCAATACTATCAACTGAGAACTGATACTACATCCTCCCACCTCCTCTGATAAGATGTGGTAATGAAGGCGAGAGTACCCTCAAATTTTCAGCTCCCTGTCAAACCTGCAAGATAGGAAACAGCCTAGTGAGCAGGACAACATATCTTCAAAACCTGGCTTCTTTTCAAAGGCAGCCTTTTAAGTCTTCTGTGTTTACTGTTTTGCTAAACTCAAAACACTGAATCTCTAATTTGTTGTGGCCCACCACACTGGCTTGGAGAAAATAAAGTGCATTTATTGTCTTTTCATGGGGAAGCAGTCATTCAGTCACTCTCAAAATAATTTCTAAAATGGTGCCAGATGTTTTTAGGTCCTTGTGATATAACTAACATCTTGAAATACAATCCATGCCCCAGTTAAATAGATGCACCTTAAACAGGTGCCATGGTGCATGATGGGTATTATGATGGCTGTCAGTACAAGGAGAGAGGAGCTGTGATGGGAAAATTCCAGTTCTGTCCAGAGCTGTTGGCTTGTTGTTATTGTTGCTGTACTGCCTTCTTGTTCCATTGTCTCAGTTCTGCCCATTTAGTGAGTATTATTGGGCAAGTGTGAAGGGACTCTTTCTGGTGGTGGAATTCTCAGTTTAAGACTTCATCAGTTTAGGCTAATGGTCTTCTAACGGGGCTCCAGCCAGGAACATAAATCTGTCTCCCATGTGTGAAAAACATACTATCTTTGACAAATTAGAGCTTATCATTCACAGAGAGCTAGTGCTAACATGTTGCCCTAGAGTGGAAGGATGAGGATGGAACAGTGACAAGGTTCTCATGAAATCTACTCTAGTAACTCCACTGTAACCACTGGCACAAATGTTGCAAATGTGGTGCCTTTTACAACAAAGCATGCAGTTTGTCTGCATCAACTATGCTTGTGGAAAATCTAGCCATGTTAGTATTTCAGTAAATTCACTCTTTGTATAAAGTCAAAACTCTGCATGATCTTTGCTCATATTACATATGATACATAAATTATGTAAAACATGGCCTCTGCCCTCTAGGAGATTGCCATTAAGTCAGATAAGGCTTTGAGCTGTCAGGAATATTGACAACTCAAGGGAGCATATGACTCAATGACTCACAGGCTAGAAGAACTGACATTGTAAAGGAGAAGCACTTGCTGTGGTGAGGCAGAGTGGGACAGGAATGATCACTGCACCTGAGCTGTGGGAAGTGCTTGTTTCCCAGAGCAGAAATCACAAAGGAGTTATGCATAGCCGGGCAATGAACTCAAGAGTCCATCTACTGTGCTGTAAATGCCAGGACCTTGAGACCATCCTCTTAAGTGAAGTAAATCAAACATGCGTGCTTAAATACCACACTGTTTCTCATGTGTGAGAAATCGAAAGTAGAAATATGAAAATAAGCAAAGTGCATAATGGATATTGGGAAATGGGAAAGAAGTGTTCAAATGGAAAAGGGGAATGAGGGAAAGGGAAGGGAGAGGGAAGGAAGACACAAGAAGAAAAGTGAAAATAAAAGGAGAAATAGAAACAAAGTTTTGTACATAGAGAGGGGAAGGGGCTTGGGAGGGGAATGTGATTAAAAAATAAAATAATATACAATAAAATTTATTTTTTAATAAAAAGCAAGGTAGTGGAGTGAAGTGAAAAGTGCAGTCTGAATAATTGAGACTGTGGCCAAAACGATAAGGGGGAGAGAGCAGGTTGTAGGAAGTAGAGATGGGAAGAGTGAGGGAACATCTGAGACCAGGCTATGGAAAATTTGAAATTTCTTTGATAGGAAATGAGGGACTTTTGAAATCTTTGATGTTTATGAAGATGATTCCATGAACATGGAATTGAAGTGGTCCAAACAAAGGTAGAGAGACAGGAATAGTTATTGAATATGTCCACTGCATCGCATTGATGTCCTGTCTAAACGTGGCACGTAACTATCTCATTCAATTCAATCCATGTCCCCACTCAAATGATTCTGAAAACTGAATTCCAGAGGTTAAAGTAATGTGTTCAAGTGAAATCCAAATTACTAGCAGAATCACGAATTGAACCCCGGGCTCCGTGTCATCACTGCTGATGTTGTTACACTTTCCACTCTTCCCTATAAAATCTTGAGTTGATGAGGATGTTAAATGTGGCCAGAAAGAAAGGATAAATATTAGATATAGCTCTGTAATTTTTCAGAATGATGAAATAAATATTTGTATGCTTTATAAAATTTTGTTGTTTCTAGTGCCTATTTTATCTCATCATGATTTTCTCACATTTATTATAATAATTCATTAGCTTGATTTGTTGTATTATTTTACTTTGTTTGTTTGTTTTGGTGCTGGGAATTGAACTCAGGACCTTGCACTTGTGAGGAAGGTGCCAGGACCACTGAGCTAAATCTCCAGCCCCTGTTGTTACACTTTGTGTGTAGGATTTTCATTCTACAGTAAGTCTACAACCTACAAATGAGTTCTTTTCCAGGACACCATTCATAAATCAGACTCCTTGCTAAGTCTCACAAAGTGAGTCTTACATGCCTTTGACACAAATATTCACCATATGTTGCTCTGCATTTCCAAGCAATCCACTCCCCTCACCAGTGCTTTACCTCTTGCTTCTGGACCTCCTGGGCTCTGAGTGAGCCCTGTACTACCGCACACAACTGCACCATGCAGTGAATACACAGCAGCACAGCTGGGACACTGTCTGGGAGATACGTGAGCTGGAATCTCTTCACATCTCCAGTGTTCCTAGTGGGAGGTCCTCGCTGCCTGTCAAAGCTCTCAACAGGAATGTTCGTAAGTCAGGAACTTACTGTATTTTGTGTAACCTACTCAGTGATTTATGTTGGCAGTTAATACCTATTTTGTAAATGCTGGCCGTCTTCTAACAGAAGTTTCACCGGATTTACTGAACTACTAGGTGGAATGATGAACAGCATTCTTTTTTTTTTTCAGAATGAGCCCTTGAAGAATATATTAGTAAGGAATAAGCAAAGTAAAATTCTCATAATGAATGAACTTAACCCCTAGACATTGTAAATTAGCTTGAACCATTTCATATTTTAACTATACACCTTTTATCTTTATTTGTTTTATTAGTATGTGATTGCAGTACTTAATATTTAAATTCCTTATGTAGAGTTGGTACGTAATACATCTTAATATCTTTTCATCCCTTTCCTTCCTCTCCCTTCAGGCCTTTCTCCATCTCTTGATTCCTTTCCTCTCTAAGAACCATCTATTTCCCTATTTCCTGTCATGTATCTTTTATTTTGTTCTTCATTTATAATCTGGGTTTCTCATATAAGCAAAACCATATGATATTTAAGCTCATGTGTCTGACTTATTTCACTTAACACTATAGCCTCGAGGTGCATATGTTTTCCTACGAATGACTCCTTTATCTTTTTATGATCAAGTAGTGTTCGACTGTGTATAAACATTATGTTTTCTTATTTATTCATCAGTTGATGGGTATTTAAGCTTCTTCCAAGAATTAGCTATAATGACTTGTGGCTGTAAACATAGGTAGGCACGTGTTGCTGTAATATGATCTCTTTAAGTCTTTTGGGAAGATATCTAGAGGAAGAATAGCTGGGTTAAATGGAATTTCTCATCTTATTTTTTTGAGTAATCTCCATGCTGATTTCCATAGTGATTGTATTAGTCTGCATTCCCACCAACAGTACTGAAGGGTTCTTTTATCCCAAGATCCTCAACAGTATTTTTTTCTTATTTGGTACCTGATGATGGGCATTCTTTCAAGAATAGGATGGAACCTAAATGTTGTTTTAATTTGTATTCCTCTAAAGGCCAGGGTTGTTAATCATTTTGTCATGTGATGATTGGCCATTTGTACTTTTCTTCCATGAAGTGTCTGTTTATTTCACTTGCCTATTTCTTGACTGGATCTTTTATGATGGGATGTCTAATTTTTCAAGATCTTTATGTATTCTAGGTATTAGTCCTCCATCTGAAGAATAGCAGTTAAAATTTTTCCCATTCTCTAGGTTTTCCTTTCACTCTTTTGGCTCTTACTAATGTGGGAAGCTTTTTAACTTGATATGTTCTCGGTTGTTGATTCATGGTACTATTTCCTGTGCATTTTGGGTTCTGTTTAGAAAGTCTTTGCCTATACCTATAGTTTCAAGAGTTTTACCTATTTTATCTTCTAGCAGGGTGTTTGTGCTTTAACCTATAGTTCTTTGATCCATTTTGACTTTAATTCGATGCAGAGCAAGAGATATGAATTTAAATTCACTCTTCTGCATATGGATAGACAGTTTCCCAGCACCATTTATTAAAGGGACTTTCTTTCTTCCAGTGTTATGTTTTTGGCCCTTTTGTCAAAGGTCAAATAATTAAATATGCTTGGAGTAGATTCTGTATTTTAAAGAATATTGTACCAAATACAAATATAATTAATTGCCTGATTTTAAGAATGTATATAAATCAAAACATTAGTTAAATTGGTCCAGTTTGTCTGAAGTAGATGGAAACCACAAAATTAATTTGAAAAGTAATTCAATAAACAAATGTCCCTGTGAGACACCTGCTCTTGTTTGTACTAACTTCTTAAGCAGCTACTCAGCATTTTATGAAGAGAATTTTAAATGTGAGCTCTTTCAGAAGCAATTTAAATCTGCTTAAATATTTTACAAAGCATGAAATCACATGCATTTGTCTCAGGCAGACACCCCACTGATACTGAATAAAAAATACTCATATTGGTTATTTATGTAAAGTTTTACTTCTCTGACTGAATTGTAGTTCATACTCTGAATCCAGCTGCAGGTTAAATACAAATTAAATGAGGTGACTAAAGAGCCTTCAGGGTGGAAGGTTTGAGTACTTCAAGGGACAGTGAGTGAGCGTTATTCCAAAGATACACAGACCATTCTCAGGGATCCACTGTGCTTCTCAGCCCCTGCAGACTTACGCTGGTGTTCTAAACACACTGGTCTTCATGGTTGTTTAGAAAAGAGCTTTTCACCATTTTCTGAAGTCCAATCTATTTTTTTCTTTCTTCATTCAAAAGGTTTTTTCTGTATATCAAGATGGGAAAAAGGTTACAGTGAGTCAGTCAAAGTATACCCTTGGCAGGTCAGAGTCACACCCATTCCTGTGGCCTTGCTTCCACAAGCAAGAAGCAGAAGCCACTGTCTGCTTCTGGCTCCTGCTGACCCAGTAACTGGCTGCTGAAGTCCATAGCTTCCCAAGGGAACCTACACTCAAGGTCCAATGTTCTTAGTGTTCTTGTCAATATTTATAGGTGGATCCAACTCTATTGTGTAATCAAGTTGCTCTGTACATAGATGACATGGAAGAAATCACAAGCTGTGCACCTCATGTGTGCCCAGAAAGACCTCTAGATACTACCGATGAAATGTGTGGCCATGTGCAGTAACCTGCCCTGCTGTGATGTTTCTGACCTAATTTCTAGGTAAACAAATCCTATGGAGATCAAGTTCCCCATGGAGACAAACCCCAACCTTTGTAGCACAACTGTTATGATGCTCATAGATTCTGTGGGTCAGAATTTGGAAAACACAGAAAGCATCTATCTTATCTCTTTCCCATAATGATTGTAACTTGGGTGGGAAGAAGGCTGGTGGTGGTTCAGTAACTAGGTCCTGGGATCATCCGGAGCCACACCTCCTCCTATGACTGGCAGTGCCCTCCCTGTCAGTCAGGATCTCAGCAGAGGCTGCCAACTGCCACATCGACTCAGGTCCTCTCTCAACATGGTTGCTTAGACTTCCCTCCTCCATGAAGGGAGATACTTCCTAAAATGAACTTCCTAAAGTGTGTGTATTTTTATGTGCTGACCTTAAAAATTGCATAGTGTCACTTTTGTTGAATTCTTCTAGTCGACATAATCATACAAGTTTATACAAGTTTAAGAGAAGGGTGGAATGACCCATTATTTCTTGGAAAAAAGATCAAAGAGTTTGTAGATATACACCACCTTCTGTGTTTTTAGTTACTCATGGGAAACCGTGGTCCAAAAACATAAGATAGCTATAAGTAGTCAATAAGTTTTAAACTGAATAGTCCAATGAAATATTGTGCTGTCTTGCTACATCCAGCCAAGGACACAACTTACCTTTGCTGTCATGTATCCAGTATCTACCTACTCAATACCTAACCACTATCCAGCCACTCAGGAGCCATCTTGGTTATCAGATTGGCCGCTGTGCTATCACAGTGCTTGTGCTCGAATAAGGTTATTTTCCTTAGTGATGACCCCAAAGCATAACAGTAATGATGCCAGCAATTTGAACATGCTAAAGAGGCCATAAAGTGCTTCTTTATGAAAGTGAAAGTTGAAAGTACAATAAGATTTTTTGAGGAAGAGAAAGAGCACCCACATTCGCATAACTTTTATTAGTGTAATTGTTCTGATTTATTATTGATTCTTGTTACTAATCTCTAATTATTATGCCTGATTTATAAAGTAATCTTTATCATAGATATGCTTACACAGGAAAAAGTATAGTATATCTAGAGTTCCATGCTAACCATTGTTTAGGTGTCTACCAGAGGCCTGGAATATATCCCACAGTAATAAAGAGTAACTGCTCCAGTGTGTAACCACTACCAGATAAGTTTGACACATATAATCATTCTGAGTTTTTATTGTTCTTACTGACATGTGGCTGGAACCTGCCTGATTTCTACTTTTCATTGCACTAATTCTTTGATTGAGATTATATAAATTTTATAGAGGTGATTCTGTGCATTGAAATTATCTCATTTCACCCCCACAAGCCTATGTGGCTCAAAAGACTTTTAGTCACTCAAACTCTACTCAAGATTTGTTCAAAATCTCCAAAATTTATGGCTGGGAAAAATCTCCAAGTGAGGCCAAACAGTCCTCAGTTTTATCTGTTCTCCATGTTACTATCACTATATTCTTGCTGCCTCCTGAATGTGTACAGGTAAAGTCTCTAGACGCTGTTTTGCTAAAAATCGAGAGAATATGAAGTTCCCCTGAGGCAGAAGTTCTCAAATAGAGAGAGTTCTGCCCTCAAGGGGATGTGTAGCAGTATTTAGCTATATTCGTGGATATTACAACCGATGGAATGAGTTATACTGGAACCCAGTGAGGAGACTGAGGGGTACTGCTAAACTTCCTACAATGTATTGAACAGCAAAGCACTCTACAAAGTACACACACACACATACACACACAATCTGCCAAAGCATGATACGGCTCAAAATATCAATAGTACTACTGCTAGGAAACTGTGCTTTGAGGAATTTTATAATCCTTTTTATAAAAACATGACTGGGCCTATGCGTGTGTGAGCGACTTGCTCAGGATTCTAAGTGATGGAGGTAGAATTTGGGCCACCCTTTGGGGTCCTTGGCCTTATGTCTTTATTTCCTTATAGAACTTCCACAGGCCCTACCACCTGTCTACATAGGAAGAACTTGGAAAGAACAGTGACTTGCTCACTTTTCTTGAGACCTAGGTAGTGTGGGAAGGGGCGGAGATCATGCACCTGCAGAATACTCTTCAGGACACTGTGCCAGTGCTCATGTGGGCAGAGAGGACACTTGGATAAGGCCTGGGGGTGGGGTGGGGAACTGCAGTCTCACCATCCAGACTGAGACTTGATGACAGTAGTTCTAAGTAAGAGATGGTGGATGGTGAAGATCTTATCCTACAAAAACAAGCAAATGCTAGTTGCCCAGTAATTTAGAAAGTAATTCTTTTTTTTTATCTTTATTGGTACATTAAATATACACATCATGATTGCACTCCATAATGGGGATTTGTACCAGTATAAGACACAACTTAATTCTCATTTTTTCCCATAGCCCTACCCACCCTACCATCCCCCCATACACATAAAATTTGTTTCCTTACTTTTTTGTTACAATCTCAACATTTTCCCCTTCACCCTATTTTACATTGAGCATTTTCTATTTAGAAAGTAATTCTTTACTCATCCTGAAAACATGCTGAACAGGAATGACTCTAGCCTCAGAAAGTTCAAATCATCTGCACATCATCAAGAAAGTGACACTCGTTATCTCCTCGGAGCCTCCCTCAGGTCTAACTGGCAGGATGAAAACTGCAGCCCAGGCACAGCGCTGCCACCCTGGGAGAGGGCCCAACAATGGGGAGAAAGCAGTCAGGGTACATCTGGCAAAGGCAGGCCCCGGGCAGACATGGCTGGGTCCCTGTGAGCCCTGACTCAAGTCACTCAGTGGAGAAGTCTCACTGAGTCATCCTGTCTGAGGGGCCATTCACCATTTTACATCTGTGTCGGTGCAAGAGCTGGCTTCATTCCACTTTGGATAAATGAGTCTTTAGGTAACAGATGACACTTCAAATATCAGGCAAATATCAGCTCCGGTGTCATGGCTGTCCCTGCCTGGTCTCTTTTGCTTCCCAGTTTAAGGCTGTCTCACCTCATTTGCAAAGGAGAAGACACATACAATCCAGACTGTTCTCTTCTGTGAAGCATCTGCTCCCTTATCTTTTCATGGCTCACAGGCTGAAGTTCACCAGGGAAAGCCTTCTAGGGTTGAGCAAGGGGAAAAAAAAAAAAGCCCCACCCTGCCTTCCAAACCCGAGCAGCCCGCACACACAGTGCGTGACTGTTCTGGGAAGAATGAGGCATTCATCAGCCATTCCATTTTCAAGAAAAAAATTTCCTGTGACATTTTAATCCCCTTTTTGCTGCAGCATTTTTAGAATTTTCTCCTGCCAGTCATCTCAAATGTTTTGTGCCTTTCCTTTCTAGCTGAATTGCATATTATGAGCATGACCCGCAACAAATAATAATGCCACTATTATTGAATGAAAGTCTCGTTCTCTGGGTCTTTCTGAGCTGCAGGTCATCCTATCGGTGCTGATCTGGTTGATGCTTAAGCACAGACAACAGAATTAAGCTATGAGATGAAAATGATCACTGGGATTTCCAATTTGGTTTATGCTTTCTGTGGAACAGTTTCTATAAAAGTTTCTGTGAGTGGGAACATAGCTTTATTTTGTGACAGCTGGCTTATTTCTGAGATCCTTTGTTTTCTTATGAAGTTGTCCTAGATATTTTATATCTAAATCAGAGTTATTTTCCCTTAACATTATTGACATTTGGGGGAAAATGATTCCTGAGTGGCTGCTGTCCTGTGCACTGTTAGATGATACATGGACCTGTGGTCTCTATCCTCAATGCCAGATGTATCAAGCCACCCAGGTTGCAAAGACAGGAACATCTCCTGATATTGCCACATTGCAAAATCATTCCCAGGATGGTTTATTGTGGATCTAGATAAAAGAATACAACTGAGTTCATTTCTTCCTTCAATTCTTTGACAAAAATCTCACACTTGTCACCCTATCGTGGTTTTCAGAGAAGGTAGACATTAATCTAAATTATCACGTCAGGGCCATTGTCTGATAAGGATTAGAGAGAGTTCTTTTGATTAGAGAGAGCTCTGGAGTTCAAAGAAAGAAGTTTTAACCCTGTTTCAAAATTTTCAGATATGGTAGAAACTAATTCTTCATTTATTTGAGAAGTATCCATATTTTAAGGGGGAAAATATAAAGTTTACCATGATATTATGCTAGAGTGTTTCAAAACAATTGGGAATTTTGTTGTGAAGGCTTTTGGAAATAACAATTTTATTATCAATATAGATTTCAAAATGCCCTAACATGTAGATATGAGTTGTTGTACAAAATGTGTAAATGAAGGCATCTGAGTGTGTTGATCAGATATCGAAAGTTCAAAGGACCATGTGAATGCTGGGCAATGGATGGTGTCCTGCCTCAATCTTAGGTAGGTGCCTTCTATCTACCATATCATTCAGCCTTTGTTCACAGTTATAAGACAGAAGTGGATGTTCACACTCTTCCAGCCTCGGATTTGATAACCTCCCATAACATGTGAAGGGAAGTGAAAGAAACTACAGTAAACTTGCCTTGACTTTGAAGCAACACTGGAAATGGTTGTCTACCGTGAGTTACAGAAAGAAGCTCAGGACTCATCCCACTAGCTAGACACTGCCCCTTGTCTCTTTCATTGTAGATAAAAGATGCTATCATAAGGGTTAGTTCTGAACCTATGCAAATTTACATTTAAAGTTATCTGCATGGTCCAACCATGCAGGAGACACTATGATTTAATTATTGAGAGTATTGGGTGGTATCAGAAAAACATCTACTAAAATCTGGACTCCACTAGGGCTAGCCATTTGAACAGGGATAAGTTATTTAAGTTAGATGTGCCTTGGATCCTTTGTTGAAATTGGAAAAATAATGACTACCTTAAAGAATTGCTATGAGAATATTCCTATCTGGTACATGTGAGATATTTTAAAAATTTCCGGATCCAAGTATCTAGTGGAAGGAGTGGAGGCAATATTGTAAATAATACATTTTTCGCCACACACCCCCTCCGGTGTGCCCTCAAGCCTCGAGTTGAAAATTGTGTCATGATTTATATGTAGATGTTCCCCAAAGCCTCATGAGGTCACAGGGTCCAATGCTCCTCACTGGATTAGTCCACTGATGGGTTTGTAGCTAAATATCACATTGGGAGATGAAGCACAGTCAGAGGAGGTAGGTAAATGGGTAATGCCCAGAAAGGTGTATTTCCCTCCTATTTCCCTCAGTCACTTCCTCTGCTTCTTGCTGCCATTCTACAAGCTGTATCTGCTTTGGCATCTCCTCTGCCATACTGCCTGCCTCAGAACCAGAAGACCATGATCAAAGCCTCTAAAAACTGTGAGCAAAAGTAAATTGTGTCAGTTGTGAAGTCAGTTGTGTCTCACAAGAAAGTAACTAAGATGAATTTTCATTTAAAAGATAAAAAGAAATAAAACCAAGAAACATCACTGCTCCCCAGCACACCTGTGCACCTTGAAACCACAGATGGAAACTTGGTGGTTTTCCTCCGAATGCTGAGCAGACATCGGAGCTTCTTCGGCTGAACAAAGCTAGTGGCAAGAGGAAAGGGCATTTCTTATCGATTGAGGAGCTGATTCATTTAAGAGGCACTGTCAGAGAATGTGATATTGGAGAAAAAGAGATCTAGAAGGTTTCAGGATCCAGGAAAAGTCACCCAAGTACACAGAAATTAAGCTTTAATACCTTCACTTCAGATGTAATTTGGAGTATCAGTAATGATTTTAAAATTCAAGCAAAGATGATATAACCAGTTTTATATCACTCTATAAAGATAAAAAGTTTTATTTTAACTTAGACACCACCATGCATGATCAACTGGACCCAGCATTTTTTAGCCTTTGGGGAGGTAACAACCCATCACGGTAGGAGCATGTAGCAGATTAAATTCTCTTAGCCTATGGCTGGGAGATAAAAAAGAGAAGAAAAGGAAACAGCCAGTCCAACATCCCCCTCAAGAGCACACCCACAATGGCCTGCAGACTTCCTCTGAGGGCTTACCTCTTAAAGTTTCCACCATCTTCCAACAGCAGCAAGCTGGGGACCAAACCTCTCACCAACAGCCATTGAGGATCCTCCAGCTCCAAACCAGGCAGATTGTTTCACTCTCTGGTGATTTCTTGGGCCTGATCCAACCATAGACAAAAGGTCAGTTTCCTTTGATCTTTGAGAAGAAGTAAGAAGGCACTGGACCCACTTTCAGTACTGTCTTTGCATGAAAAGCATGCAGATGTGATAGAGGACTGTCATGTTGAAACAAGGGAAGCATCCTCCTCCAGGATGAGATTGTATCAAATCACCATTGGAACTGACATCAAAGGAAGAGCAAAGTTTAAGAATGGAAACATTGATAACAGTTTTCACTTTAAAGAGTCCTTTTCTTTTCTCTGAATGTTATCGTTTGGATACTGTCCTGATTAGTGTGTTTCTCTACTAATTTTTAAATGAAACCAAAATCTCAGAAAGAGAATGTCAGCCTCTATGAAAATTAAGCTCCAGTAAATTGTAGAAATTTCCTTCTCAAAGGAGAATGATTGTCTTATCCACAACCTGTGTATTCATTCAGCATCTCTTCAACACCTGTTATAAACTGAGCAAGACAGGACCTGGGCCCTGCTCTCCAAAAGCTTCCACTCCAGGGGTGCAGGGAGAGAGGTAAGGAGAAAAGTGATAACGATACAGACAAAAGGGTGGCGCCGCCCATGAGTGAAGGATGCAAGGGAGCCAAGACTCACGCAGTGCTTCTAAGATACAGGATGACCCGGCTGATATCTGAAGAAAAGGCAGAAGTGAAGGATATTTCCCCCAACACCGCACAGTGGCACTTGTTATGGTTCATGTTTAGATGTCCCACAAGAAACCCATGCTCAAACGTGGGACTTTTGGAAGGTGATTGGTTTACAGGACAGTACTGTCACGTGGGCTCCTGGCCAAAGGTCCCTTGGGAGCTCAGCCTGGAAAGTCGTGGCTCTTGCCCCTGCAGCTCCTTCCTTTGCTCTGCTTCCTGGGTGTCCAGGGAGCAGTTTGTCTCTGCCCAGGACCTTCCACACTGTCCCTCTGTTTTGGGGCCAGCATACTGTGGACTGATAGCTCTACAAACCGTGAGTTCAAACAAACCTTTCTCCTCTAAATTGTGGGTGTGGGGTATTGTGACCCTGACTGAGCCAGCCTTTCATGAAAGCTGAGGGAGTGTTGTTTGTTTTGTTTTGTTTTGTTTGGTACAGGGGATGGAACCTTGTGTTTACACGGCCCGTGGCGGTACCACTGAGCTAAATCCCTGGCCAAAGTTGTTTGTAAGAGAAAGGTCTCAGGTGCTGCAGTGAAGCAGAAGTGATAAAACAGTCTGTTTTGCAAAGTCTAATTGAAGAAGGGACTCTGTTTTCTCTGTGGAAGCAGAGGCTTGGATAGATTTCTGTGGTTTCATAATAGGCTTGCACATGTAATTCCATCAAATAGATCAGTGGAGCTTTTATCTTAGTAAAACTGACCATAAAAACTTAGGTGGCTAGATTTGGTTCTTGTAAAGAAAAACCCCACAAAGTGATTTAACTCACAATTGCAGGAATTATTCTCAGAAATATTTTTGCTGTTCTGGGTTTAGAAACAGCCTGAAATAATTTATAATCCATCCAGGTGCCTCCCAAGGCAGAGAGTAGAAAGAGCATCCTTTGCCATCTTTTCCCTTGTTTCTTTCTTTTCTTTTTAACTTTCCTAATCCATACAGTGCCAGACTGCATCTCTCGTGACAATGTGTTTTTGTGCTATTGCTCTTCGCAGCCAGTAAACAATTTTTAAATTTAATTGAAATCCAACTGAAACTTGTTCTTTCTTAGTTTGTAGTTGAAAACACCAAACAGCAGCTCAAAAAATATCTATTTTTCAGGAAACTATTATGGAAGCATTCACTCCAGGGACGTGAAATGGGCAGGCTCTTACTTGCCTAACGATGTCAGATAAAGGCTGATTCCTCGGTGTCCATACTCATTATTGCTAGAGCCCAGGAAGACAGAGTAAATTTTGTCATTGGAAAGAAGCTTGCAGATGAGGAACTCTTACTCATTAATTTAACCGAAGAAGCTGATACAAAGGTATCTGTCCATTTAAAATGAATCAAAGTCTTATCACATTCATATACAACAAAATGACTAAATGAAGCAGCTGGAAGGTTATAGTGGGTTTTAATGATCTTTTAATAGCCAAAGGGCTCTTGCCAACACATGCTGATAAACTGTCAGTTGCTATGTGCCATATAATCTCCATTTATGAGTCTCAGCTGTAGCAAACTGGAAAATATATTCACAGCAATGATCTTTTCTTGTTAAGTGCAAATTCCCAAAGATGTTCGAAGTGAACTTTGGCCTTGCTGTTTTCATTCTGTGGTCCCCTCGTGTGGCATCAAAAGGGCTGGCAAAATTTGCCCATAATAACCAACTCCCTCCTCTTTGTAATTTTTCATTCTCATTACGAACATAATAATTCCAATTTTTTTAAAGTAAGAATAAATTGTTTCTGGACCTCCACAAGTACATTTCTGTAAATTGAATGTAAATAGTCTTAATGGTGTCCTATGTACTTTTCAAATCAATCTCTTGCCCACTCCTCCTTTTCTTAGATTTATCCATTGCAAATGTTTTTGAGCTCCAAGATTCTAAAGCAACTGCTGTGGTATCTGTCACATTCTCTCTGTTTCTCTATTTGATACTTAAATACCTAGATAGATGAAATATGTGGACATACGTGCACATACAAATAGAAATATCCCTGTGGTTCGTACCTGCCTTTCAGTACTTGGCGGATGGAGTGACCAGAAGGCTTTTGAGGTTACTGACCTCCACCTACTTCTCTTCTTGCCTTGTCTTCCCTCGCTGGCACTTCATTTCCTGTTTCTGTTGATTATTTGTTCTGAGGTCTTAGCCAGCAACTCATGCCTCCTCCCTATTCTGTGTTCTCCAAGACTTTGTTTCCATTATAATTTTTGCTCTCAGTTTGCGGGAGATATTTTTCAAATTGACATCTTTCGGTCAGACCCTATCTTTTCTCCCAGTTCAGTGTTTCTAATTGTTTTACTTGAACATTTCCGGTTACATAATTATCACTTCTGATCATTCAGTCTAACAAATGAACATAGAAATTTTCTATCTGGAACCTTTCTCTAGTTCATCTGGAGCTTCATCTCTCTTTCTCATAGTTGTAAGAAATTTAGAATTATTTTTTAAATCATTCCTAGCTTTTATATGTGTAGTCAGTCTCTAAAGGCAACTACTTTTTTTTTCTTCCAGATATCTTTAGAATCTTTATAAGAATTGAATTATCCTTTATTTCCACTATAAACATTGTGGTTCACATCAGAAATTTCTCTCTTTACAAGCAGCTTACATAACTGAATATCTGAACAACCATACTTGATTGAACTCCTCCTCACCTCCTCCCGCAGGGGTTAGCGGCAGTGAGTGTCTGTTTCTGCTGTCATATCTGTCGAGGGGCTTGTCTGACCCAGCGTTTTTTCCTTTGAACAGATTCTGATGTAATCAATAGAAAGTAGAACCATTCAAATTTTAAAAGCAGTTCAGAGTTCTACTGAGAAAAAATATCTGTCATTGCTATGGAAACAAAAATGGACTTTTTAAAAAATTTAAAAGCAACAAAATGTACTTCGCATGGACTCAAGGTGAGGAGTCATTAAACTGTCAAAGTGCTAATGGATTCTGAAGGAATCGGAGAAAATTATACCCTGGGTGAAGAACGCAGAATCCATGTTCCTGGCTGTCACGTGCTAGAGTGGAGAGAAGACTGACAAAATGGCGAACTGCTGAATGGCCGGAAGGGCGGCCGGGAGCTGCCCCGGCTGGCAGGAGCCTTCCTAAAATGGCTGAGCAAGTGGAGCGCACTTAATGACACACTCACTTTAGTCCTCTGAAGGAATATACATGTGAGCCCCTGTACATCTGCGGATCTGCACATCCAAGTGGCTACAGCTCAGGGATAACCACAAGCTCAGAGCCCCTTCGGAGGCTTGGCACTCCATCAAACCAAGTTTAGGATCAGTTTTGAAAAGGAACCCTCTTGCGGGAGTTGGGGGTGCACTCGCATAATCCCAGCACAGGGAGACTGAGGCAGGAGGGTCACTGTGGGTTCAAGACTAGCCTGGGCAATACAGTGAGTTCAGGACCAGCTTGAAACAGAGAAAGAGAAGAAAAGGAATCCTCTTACTTTTGTTGAGTATATGTTCAGCAGTTGTGGTATTCCAGTAGGCTGAGTTAACTAGTTGAGTTGAAAAGTGGCCTACTGAAGATCAAATTTATATATATATTTATAGTTTTATTCACTATTGATATTTAAAAAAAACTGACCTGAATACATGTGCTCATTCTTTGCAAATTGTGAGGCATCTTATACACCCACAGATCATCACTATGAGTGTGTGTCTCAGGGGACATAAATCGAAGGGCAAACATTAGTGCTTTCTCTTCAGTCCAGGAAGGAGAACTTCTGAATACCTTTATCCTTTGTAGTTGAAAGCAAGTGCTTGAGTATTTGCTATGACCCAGCCCCTCCCTGGTCTGGAAGGAGGGTGGCAGAGCGGAAGTAAAAGGGTGGAGATCTCTTTGTAGACACCGCTTGCTTGTAGGTGATGAGCAGGTTTCCTGGAGCAGAACTTTGGTGCAGTCTGATGTTTGTCTCTAGTGGTTTGGGGACATGTAACCTTCATGATAAAAGCAATAAAAAAGGCTCCATTTCCATGAAGTGAATTTCCATCAAGTCTCAAGATAGCATACAGTCTTCCCTCATTATTCCCCTTCTGAACACCTGGAGAATGTAGGACAGGATACACGTGGTTATAGTAGCTCTCAGAAGTATGGGGGCAAGGTGTCGGACTTCCGTTCTGAGTAACTCTCTTAAGACAGTGGGTTATTTATTAAACCTTTATCTTTAAATTTCATAATAACAGTGAAAGTCAGCATTCTTAATATGAAGACTTATCTAACCCTTATAAATAAGTAGAGAACTGAGTTATGATTCTTAGCTTCTTCCAGGTATGAATAATACCAGCTGTTCAGCCTCGTGTCTCACCCTCTAGGGACCCACCAATCCGTTTTGGCCTGGAATTCCAGGTTATGCTGTGACACTGGACTTGGTCCTATGAAACCAGAACCATCCTAGGGAAATCTGAATGCCCGGTTTGACCTGAGATAGAAATCCTCCCAATGGGGCTGCCATTCATTGACATTTTAGAAACTGACCATGAATGGCCTGTGCACCTGGAAATGACGTGCAGTTTGTCCCAGACTTTTTCTTAAGTGCTCACTTGCATCTTGTCATTGCTCAGTGTACATATTTCTGTTCCAAAGAGGCCTTTACATTTAGCCCATTCTATCCAGTTGGATCCAAGCACCACTTTTTTTTTTATTACTATCTTTATTGGTACATTAAATATACACATCATGATTGCACTCCATAATGGGGATTTGTACCAGTATAAGACACAACTTAATTCTCATTTTTTCCCATAGCCCCACCCACCCTACCAAGCACCACTTTTTGATTGGTACTATTTACAAAGTTCAATGCCAGGTTTGATGCTGTGCTTGCAAGTCAGAGATGCACTTGACATAATCAGTAGAACTGGCCTTGGCTGGAGGAGGCCCCAGCTGGGTCAGCGGTCTCAGGAAACGCACAAGGCCCCAGAGCTGAGCTGTCAGCTGAGCTGGCCAGAAAGGTGGCCTTTCTCTCTATGCCAGCCCACAGCCTTACTCTTCACAACAGCGTCTCCCTTGCCTCCGAGCCTTGCATCAGCAAAAATGTTATGCCCATGCTTATAAATACATGATACAGTGTGGCCCTTGCTCTGGCTGTTAGCCCTGAAGCTCTGGCTTCAGTTAGCCCTGAACCTACATCATATGTTCTTTGCAATAATAGTATTTTTATTGATGTAATATTCACTACATCTATCTTCTCCACCATATTTGCACTGTCTGTTGCAAATAATAATGAATAATTTGTGTGTTAGGATACATTCTTCATTGGCAGAAGTTGACCTCCAGGGCAAGAACAATGAGCCTAACAGTCTTCAACCATGAGAAAAGAGAGAGTATCATGGTCACTGGAGTGCACCAGGGAGTCCATGGGGCCAGTCACTGTCACCACCACAGAGGCCATCCATCCAGTGGGACAAAAGGACATTGGCAGGATTCTTCAGGCTTGATGGTAGCTCTCCTTCAGTTCTTAGATGTGCTATATAAAACTGCAATGCAGAAGTCATGGAAAAAAGTGGGTGTGACCATCAGTGACCTTTTTAGGTGTCCTGGACTAATTTTTTTGTTTTTTGTTTTTGCTACCACCAGTGATGAGACTCAGGACCTCCTTCCTGCCTAGTTTCACTGAGCTACACTCCCAGCCCTAGATCATCTGTTTCTAAAGTAGTGCCGCTAAAGGCCGTTCCTTAGGAGGCTATCTTGGTGGGTGACTTGCTCTTTGACTCCTCTTGTCTGCCAGCTGCAGGGTGCTTCTGGCCCAGGAAATGCAGTTCCCTCTTACTGCACTTGTCTCCTGGCTCACAGATGAAGTCCTTCCCCAAAACTTCTGTGACTTACATTGGAGTCCAACTTTATGTATTGCATTCCAGGTGCAAATCTGTGACTTGACAGGGCTCAGCAAAGGTCTTCCTCTGTAGGTGATTTTCCACTGTGTGATTTCAAGAAATTTCCCAATAATTCAAAGAAACCATGTGCCTGCTAGGTTGAAGGTGCTGGTACTACTGAGGTTGGTTTTCCTCTAGCAGCTTCACCCAACTGTTGGAAGCTGGTGTGTAGAGATATTGTAGGTTAGGATATTTAAAAAAAAAAAAAAAAGCTGCTCAAAGCTGGAACTGGTTGTTTAGTATACTTGAAAGTATGCGGAAGGAAGAGACCTAAACATATCCCGTGGGGTGAGGACCCTTTCAGTCACTTAATGTGGTTTAAAAAAAAATGACAGAATACTGCAATGGTGTGTACCATTGCAGAGCCCTGACAGAATGTCTAGTGTTGTTGCCATTTCTGCTTCCTCGGTGGCCTCTTGAAGCCCTAGGGCCACCCTCACCAGCCTCACCCTGTTCTCCTCTCCTTGCCCCTCTTCAGAAATAGGCAGTCTCTAGAGGTGTGGCAGCTATGCAGGATTAAAGACAGAAATGCCAAGTAAAAGGCAGCTTCTGATACATCAAAGCCACTCAAATTCTTGAATAAATCATACATTCAATAGAATAAATTAAATTAAGAGATAACAATGTTTCCCTTTTTTGGAACCAGAAGGCCATTATGATGCTGGAAATAGTAAAGGGAATGACGTTATGAATAGCACATTTTGTATGTGATTATTTGTCTCTGTAGCCCTTCAGGAAGAGTAAAGCTTCTTGTTTGGATTTTTAGATTATATTAGAAGTCTGTTAATTTGTCTTTTGAAAGGGACAAAATTCACTTTTAAAGTTGTGTTGAAGATTAAACGCTTCTTGTTTAAGTAGCAGCATTGCTTGACAAGCTAACTATAAATAAGCTGCTAAATCTGAGGCTTACAGAAAATAAATCTAAAATTTCCATCTAACATTAAAAATCTATGTATTATACCTCACCATCCAGGGAAGAAATAATCCAACATGCAGATATGCCTAAACTTTACACAAATATCCAATTAGATGTTTTCTTCTGTCAAGTAGAGAAACTTTGGAAGTGTAGACATGTGTTTCCACTCACTCAGAACCCACTAACCTCTTCAGTGGTGCCAGCACAATGTCTTGTGCACTTCCTTTTTCCAAACACAAAAATAAATGACACCAAGACCAAAAGCTCTATAAATTCGTGGCTGTTCCACCCAACGACTGCATTGAATGTGTATGGCTGTCTGATGCTGACCGTAACTGGGGTGGATGAATCATCCTACCCTGGCAAACCGTTTTAGTAAATCTTCCATTTTAATGAAGTGATTCATTTGAAAGGAGAGGCAGCGAGTCCACGGGCCAGATGCTCCAGCAGCCTGAAATGCACAAAGCCATGTAAAGTCATTGCGTGATCGTAGTGACAGTTCTGAGAATAACATGAAGGAACCCAGGCAGCCTGTCAATGTGCAGTGGGTCCTGCCTGCTGTACACCAGATGCTTGTACACAAATCCTCTCCCTTAACTCTCCAAACAGTCCTGTGAGCTTGATGTTACATTTTACAAAGAAAACTTTGAGGTTCATGCTTCATGGATATGAAATAATTTAAGCCTCTTGGACTCTAAACACTGCATCTTGCTCGTCCTAGATCTCACTTTGTTCTGTCTTTTTCCTATTATCCTACTTTTTCCTACACTCACTTTTTTCTCCCCTATTTCCATTTCTTTTATTCTTTTTTTTTATTTCGTTTATTCAAAACATATTGAGCTTCTCTACCATTTTAGGCCCTGTGCTAAATGCTCAAGTCTAGTGAATAAGACAAAGTCTGGGCTGGGGGTGTGATGTAGCTCGGGGCGCTGCACATGTCTGGCAAGAGCAAGGTACTGAATTTGATCCCCGGTACCCAAAAAAGGACAAAGTCCTTCTCCTCATGTGGCCTGGTCAACAGAGACAGAAAATGTGTACAAATGGAGACTGGGAGGGACAAGGGTACTAATAAACAGGAGCTGCCTAGGAAAGATGGCTGACATAGTAGCTGGGAATTGATGATTTTTAACACAGTAGAACAACTGATCAAAACTACTGGTTGACATTAGGCAGGAGTAAGCACAAGGCTTTTCATTGTTGTCTCTTATTATATAAATACAGAATCATTAAAACACAGCTTTTATCTAGTTCCACCTGACTACCAAGTGTGCCTTATAAAAAGGGTTGGGCTGGGAATTTAGCTCAGTGGTTCTAGCACTTGCTTTGCAAGTGCAAAGGCCCAGGTTTGATACCCGGTAGCCGCATACAGCAATGCTGGGTGTGGAGACTCACTCCCACCAGCAATCAGTACCTCATACCCCAGTGCTGAGCATGGTGGCTCACGCCTGTAATCCCAGCACTTGAGAGGCAAAGGCAGGAGGATTGCTGTGAGTTCAAGGCTGAGCTCAGGACCAGCCTGAACTACAAAAGTGAGACCTTGCCTCAAAAATAAAAAAAGGTTCAAGTCTCTGTTACTATCATCTCAGTATTTTTGCCCTCATTATTTGCCCTTACATCCCTTTTCCCTTTGAATATTTTCTTTTTCACAATATCTACCATACATTCTAGAACACATTTACATCTTCATTTTCTCGTGCCAGAGAAAAGATATGATATTTACACATCTTTGACCTGTTTATTTCACTTATGAGGATATCTTAAAGGTACATTCATTTCAGTATAAATGACTCAGTCTTGTCATTTTTTATGGCAGAGTAGTACTTCATTCTATAAAAGAACCACATATTTTTTTATTCAGTCTTCAGTTGAAGAACATTTCAATTGTTTTTAAGATTTAGCAATCACAAACTGAGCTGCTATAAACATGGGTGCACACATATCACTGTGATATGAATCTTTTAATTCTTTTGTATATATACCTAACAAAAGAATAACCAGGTTAAGTGGAACCCCTAAACCTAGTGTTTTGAGGAATCTCCACACAGGTTGTATGAGTCTACACTCCCACCAACAGTGGAGAAGAGTTCTTTCTTCTCTGCAGCCTCGCCAACATTTGTTGCTGGTTAATTCTGAAACAGCAGCCATTCTTTGAGAAATGAATGAAATCTTAGTGTTGTTTTCATCTTCATCTCTTGAATGACTAGTGATGTTGAACATTTCTTCATATGCTTCTTAGCTACTTTTACTTCTTCCTCTGAAAAATGTTCATTTCAGATACCCATTTTTTAATTGGGTCTTTAAGATTTTTTAAAGCTCTTTATATATTCTAGATAGTAATCCTTTGTCTGAGAAACAGTTGCTAAAGATCCTAGACAATCATAAAAAAGAAAAGAAGCAAAGCTTATGTATATATGGGGCGGGGGTGGTAGGGTGGGTAAGGGAATGGGAAAAAAATGAGAATTAAATTGTGTCATATATTGGCACAAATTCTCATTGCTGAGTGCAATCATATATATATACCAATAAAAATTTAAATAATTTTAAAAAATAGACCTATGATTTAAAAAAGGGAAAAAAGGGGTCAGTTCTCTAGAAGGCTATATGCATACCAGCATGTATTCCAAAAATAAGATGCTAGGCTGGAGGATTTAGCTCAAAAGTATACCACATCTACTTTGGAAACACAAGGACCCAAGTTCAATCCCTGGTACCACAAAAAAAAAAAAAAAAAAAAAGGTGCCAGTAATTCCATGACATGTTTAAAATTCTCTTTTTAGAATTCTCTTTTTAGGGCTTTTTATAAATTATTTTATTTTACCAGAGATGCTGGTTACAAAGACAATGTTTTTGAGAGAATAAAATTCTCCAAAATTCCATTTCCCCTGATAGAAGATAAGAGTTACACAGTTATTTCTTCTCTGCTGTAATGAGATTTCCCATAGCATGCCTTCTGTATGATAGCTACCACATGATAATCAGCATCCCCAACATCTTTGATTTTTTAAAACATCTACAGCTTACTTGGGATGCAAGAATTTCAGAAATTTTTTTTACTTCTTTTGTCTGAGAAGAGAGTAAACATGCAACACTTTTGTAGAATAGTAGATCATTTATAATGGCAAAAAAAAAAGAAAGTCAGAAGTACAGAGATGCTGATACTAGAATTAACAAGGGAGTTTCTGTCCAAACTCTGCCTAGGTTGTGACACAAGCAAGTTTATGTAATATTTCCTGAGCCTTAATTTCCACATGTGTGACTGGTGATCGAAACCTTTACATCACAAGATTGTTGCAGCATTAGAAACTGCTAAGCAAAGTGCCTGACTTAAAGTAGGTGGGTGAGAAAACAGAGAAATCATTGAAAGAAAAAGGGGAAATCAAGGAAAAATTTTGGGGGGAAAATGATTTTTGAAATTCACTCTTAGGAAGTCATAGACATGAACTGACCACCCAGCCAACCTATCAGAGCCAGGGAAATAAATGACACAATGAAGTTACAAGGTGAAGACTTTGTGTAGATGCCATTGTGCTTACTCTTTGGCCAATCAAGACATCATTTGGCAGTATATTCTACTGGGACTGAAATTCATTGACAACTCTTGGCCAGTAGTGATCTCTGTGAATATGTCGATTTTCCTGCTTTAAATTCCCCTATCCTTTGGGGGAATGGTGTTATATTGTTATCAACTCTTTCTCATTAGAACACATTAGTAGGCATGTTAATGCCATGTAGAATGTCACATTGATTTCTTGAGACTTTCCCTGAAGTATTTTTGAGTTGGCTGCCTTTGAAATAAAGATCTTGTGTTTTCCCTTTATCTGAAGTACCCAGTGAGGAGACAGTATGTCCCTGTGGCTGGGGCACATTAGGGATCACGAACATCCCACTGTCTGTCATTAATTTTGAAAAATCAGCATATAAAATTTGAAATTTAGATTCCATTGTGACCTTGAAGTTTCTTTTCTTTAGTAGGAACTGTTAGCTGATTTATTAATGAAAGCAGCATATTTGAGGTTTATTTGAAACAAAACTACGTTCAACTTGTCCACTCAATCTAAAACCAGGAGACACCACACTCATTTAAAAAGTTTAAATATGGTGTAATTCATGTGTTTCTAGTTAATATGAGAAAAGTTTTGGTGAGAAAGAAATTGCAGAGGTAATTGGAGAAGATAAGAAGGAAAAAATAAATACGTGCATCAATAAAAACGAAAGAAATGAGGAGAAAGAAGTAAAGAAAAAAGACCCCAAAATAGGGAATAGGAATAGAGGAAGGGGTCTGCCCTGTGAAGTAGGGTTTACTGTTCTTACTGCCGGAAGCCCCTGGTCCTCCCTCAGTCCTGTCAAGGTCTTGACCCAAATCAGAAGAAACTCTAGAAGGTATAACAGATCTTTAGTACCTATTAGTTTGTTTGTTTGTTTATTTGTTTGTTTGTTTTGAGGCCAAGTCTCAGCTTTGCTCTTCAGCCTGGCGCTGATTGCACTTTGTGGCTCAGGCTAGCCTCCAACTCACAGCAGTCCTCATGCCTCTGCCTCTCAAGAGCTGGGATTACAGGAGTGAGCCACCACACCCAGCATGTGGTATGTAGTTATCCAGGATTTAACCCAGTACCTTAGCTTGCCAGGCAGATGCTGGAACCACTGAGCTAAATCCCTGGGCCTTTAGTACCTATTCTTATGCCCAGGTTCATCAGACCCTTACACTTCTAAGTAGACCTTAAAAATTTTTTTTCCATTAAAAATCTACCAAATTCGTTATTATTTTTTTCTTTTTCTATCATCTTCCTGGTAATAACCATGGATCATTCAAACTTCAGGTTTCAGTGGAATCTAAAATTCAAATTGTATATGCAGATTTTTCAAAATTAACAGACAGTGGGATGGGTGTTCATCAGCTCCAATACACCCAGCCACAGACTGGAGACCTCTGTGTGGATTTCTGGGGGGCACTGGGACACCCAAAATGGAGAAATGAATAGATAATGTTTCATCCCCCTCCCAATTAAATGGCAATGGTGTTTCCCTTCCTTGGGAGACATGAGAGCACTTGTTCATCAAATCACTTCCCTCTGCTTCACTTTGACACTCGTGCAGTAAGTTACACCTCTGGGATTTATTATCTTTTGCCTCAGAAGACACAACAGTTATGTCTGTGAATATAGTGTAACTTCTCTTCGCACATGCCCAAAAAGCATTATAATCTTTAAGAAATGGCCAAGTTTTAGCTCCTCCTTTACAGTTCTCGCATCGCAATAGCAGACCTCTTCCTGCACGCTCCAGATATTCCGCTTGCTCTGTGAGTTGCGCTGTCCTTCAGCCCTATTCTTTTTCTTCTGTGTAGATAACCACAAATGTGCATTTAAAAGCAGAGTCTGGCGTCTTCAATTTACAATTTAATTGAATCCTTTTAAATTATTTTAAAGAGAAAAAAGAAAGAATAAAAGAGAAGAAAATCTATTTTAAAAACCAAAGTGTATCTATGCAGCATTCTGTGTACATGTAAGACAAAAGATCTTTCCAGTAAGAGGATAGAATGACAGCTCCACTTATATTGGTTTCTGATAAATTATATCTGTTACATATTTCTGTGGAAAGAGAAGCCTTATCTTATTGGCTACATTTCTGAATCAATCATCTGCATTGCCCATCTGCCCCCTTGCAAGAGCAGGGAGCATTATAAAATTTGTACGTTTCAATTAGGTTGCCATAAAAAATGAGTTGCTCAGGGCCATTAGTTTACTACTGATACCCAGACATGTTTTCCTTGCTAAATGATATGCTGAAAGCCTCCATTCTGAGCGTAATCACCCTAAGGTACTCCCAGAATGGGGCCCCAAATGATTTGATTAGAACTAAGAGTTATTCTCTTCCTGGAGTACAAGACTCCAGACACCCATTTGCAACCTTCCGCATGTGCGAGACTTTTTTTCTTCCAGAAACATTCCTGAAAGGATGTAAATGCAGATGAAGATTCTGTCCTGTCTCTCACTATTGTTTCTGTCTGTCTGATCTGTATTTATGAAGTGTAATGTTCAGTCCTAGACAAATGATCCTCAGTTTACCAACTAGTGAGTAATAAATCAGTTGACTCAGATGAGAAACATTTCCCCACACAACCATTAGAAAAGAATGCTGCGTTTCCCACTGGCTCACAATAGCTTATTTAACTCACAGTGAAATTCAACTCTATGATATTAATAGTTTCCTTCCATTTTTTCAGGAAAAAGACCTGATATCTCCAGTTTGGGGATATACTATTGCCTATGATTTGTGACTCCTCCATGCTCTGTGTCAGGGACAAAGAGGCAGGTTTTTTTGGGTTTTTTTGTTTGTTTGTTTGTTTAAAAATTTTTTGGTATATTGAAGAACAGGAATGTATCAGTTATTTTTGGGCTCTAACAAGACACACCAGACCTAATGATTGACAGTCATTTATTGATCCTCAGGTCTGTATGTTGGCAATGTGGGAGGGACTCATCGAGATGCTTCTGATAGATTGGCAGTTTGATGGAGTTTGATCGGCCATACTGTCCCACCACATGTCATCTAGGACCCTCTCTCCAGGTGGCTTCTCATCCTCCTGGAGGCTGGCTTTGGCTTCTGGACTCTGGACTCTGGGTCCCAAAGGAGTTATTATGAAAGCTTTGCTGCACTAGATTCATAAACTGGAGGGTGTGTTTTGGTCACAAAAGTGATAATCAAGTCCAGGGTGAGAGGCTTTTCTTGATGAGAGGAGTGGCAAAGCTAAACTGCAGAGGGGCATAGGGTGAGAGCAATTATTGCAACCATCTATGTCAAGAGTCTATAACAAGGGTGTTGGTGTAGAGGTATTAAAAGGAGGGAGAAAGAAGCCAATACCTTTGGAGTCCGGTGGATGTGGGTTCCTGCTTCTTAGTAATGTTACCCAAGAAAAGTCAGTAACTATCCAAGTTTTAGTTTTCCATCTCTTGATAATTCTCCACTGTTATAATTGTTATGATAACTAGAAACTATGTCTATAAACCTGCTTAGTAAATTACCAGCTCTATAGTAATTCTCAGTAATCAGTTAAATCAACGTTTTCTGTACTCCTCACCTCACAAAGATAGTACAAAGGTGCAGGCTTTGGTCATCTCAACTGATACACTTGTCAAGCAACAGAGAACTTACTCTTCATTTCTCCCACCGTGGTTCACAGCTTTCATGGTATTCTTTCTCCTGGACTAAGGGGTTATGATTGCCTGAGTTAGGGCATGATAGGGATGCACTCCATTCTACTTGTTAGTGGCTGCTCTCCTCCTTCAGCCTGTGCTTGCTAGACACTTGAGCTGTGCCAGCCTTTACGTCAGGCTTGGGATTAACAAGGAAGTGATCCTGGCACCTGGGCCGCAACCGTGATTCATCTTCCACACTGTTGCCAGAGTTTCTTTTTTGTGGAAATATTCTTCATTAATTCCTTCAGGCAAAAATCCCTATTCCCACGGGATTAAAATCCAGGCTCTTCAGTCTTGCTTTCAAACGAAGTCATTCACCCAACCTAGGCTCCCTGCACCTTTCCATGTTCCTGTATGTCTTGGAATTGGTTATACTCTTGCAAGAATCTGTGCCTTTATTGTAGATAGGTAAGTTAATTTGATATCATATAGGCAGGACCCTGCCCTTGAGGAAGCAATATGAGAACAATCAAGGACCCAACATGAAGAACAATTGAGACACATTCACAGGTTAGCATTATATATTAAAAAAGAGGTACTACTTTCTCTTAGAGATGACTAGCAGCAGTTGATACTCTAAATGATAAAATTCCTTTAGATTGCTTTATTTTCCCACTAGACCCCCATTTAATCAATGTTCCCTGGGTTATGATACTTGTAATCTTATTGGTTGGCCATGGTTTTGTCTCACGTCATGTTCATTGTGTAACTTTCTATAGAGTTTTGTCCCACTTGGTACCCATCTCACTTTGTGGTTTTGCCATTTAACCCATCTTTGAAAAGCAAGGTGGGTGGGTAACCCGTTTTCCAATCCTCCTCTCTCTCTCTCTCTCTCTCTCTCTCTCTCTCTCAATAAACTCTCTCTTTTTGAATAAACTTTTCCCACTCTTAACTTCTGTTGTTCCTAAAATTCATTCTTTGATTTTAGAGAACACAAATTCTCAAATTCATATTTTGAATCTCTAATAGGTTTGCAAGTTGCATCTGTTCCCTGTTCATTGCAGGTGAAGGGCCTTATTTAGAAACAGCACTCTTTCATGCCTACCTTTCTCCCTACTACACACATAGTTTCCATTTACTTTTATACTTCAGAGCTTTAGAACATAGTAAGTGCTCAACAAATATTTGCTGAATGAATATTTTAATGACAGTCACAGGCAGGAACTAGTCCAATTCAAGTGAAGAGTACCTGAGAATGCTTTGTGTGCACCAAGCAGTACTGTGGAGAGAAGAGGGGATCTACTGCATTGGAGGGTGGGCCTAGAGATGGTATTAGAGGAGGTATCCATCCTCAGCAAAACAGAAGTAAGGAGAGAACAGGAATTCCTATTACCAGAAAGCAGAGTTGCAACAGAGAGGTGTATTCTGAGACTGAACAGAAGCCACGCATGTGGTTACCAGAGATCAAACTTGGGACTTTGCGCTTGCCAGGCAGGCACCAGAACCACTGAGCTAAATCTCCGGCCCTCACTGAGATCCTTTTACTCTTCCACTTTTTATATTTATTGTCTGCTATTAGTACTAAGGAATAATCTGTATGTTTAATGTGAATAGAGATCTATTTTTTGACAATTAATTATAGAAGTCAATGGACCTAATATAATTGGCAAAACAATTTCATACTCTTAAAGTGATGGAGTTCAACAACAGAGCACAGATTCATCATTGTAATATGATGATAATAGTGCTGTAAACAAGATATCCAAATTTGAAAATAAAAAGCAAAAGTATCTTTGCACATGACATGATTTAAAATGTAGAAAATGGTAAGAACTCCACCAAAAGAGTTAGCACCAATGAGCAAATTCAGCGAATTGGAGTTACACATAATCAACAGACTAACTGAGCTATATTTCCAGACACTAGCAACACGCAGTCCAAAAACCAAAGTAACAATCTCATTTGCAAAGGCATCAAAAAGAATAAAATACCTAAGAATAAACTTTACTCAAGAGACAAAAGCTTTGTGCCGTAAAAAATATACATTGCTAAAGAAATAAAAGAAAAAACAACTAAATAGAAGAATGTAGCAAGTCATGCATTAAAACGTTTAATATTTTTCAGATGTTCGTGCTACCCAAATTTATCTAGAAATTCAGCACAATCTCCATGTTCAAATGGCAATTTTTGCAGAAATAGAAAGAAATCCTAAAATTAGTATGGAATCTCAAAAGACCCTAAATAGCCAAAACAATTTTGAAAATGACAAGACTGGACACCTTCCACTTCCCAAGTCAAATATATTATGAAGCAACAGTAATCAAGACAGCATAAAAAATCATAGCACACATTGGGCAGGGGATTTAGCACAAGTGGTACATGCCTACCTCAAAAAATCATAGCACACATCGCTTCTCGGCCTTTTGGCTGAGATCAAGTATAAAAGATCATAGCATAAAAAATAGGTTGATCAGGGGACAATGTTGAGATTGTAACAAAAAAGTAAGGAAACAAATTTTATATATATGGGGGGGTGGTAGGGTGGGTGGGGCTATGGGAAAAAATGAGAATTAAGTTGTGTCTTATACTGGTACAAATCCCCATTATGGAGTGCAATCATGATGTGTATATTTAATGTACCAATAAAGATAATAAAAAAAATAGGTTGATCACAAAAATTTACCACAGTAAATGACACATTGGCACTTAACTGTTGAAAACATACCCCCTTGCTTTGGCAAAGATTTCTTGGACACAACACCCAAAACTCAGGCAACTAAAGCAAAAATAAATAAATAAATAAATAAATAGGTTTATATTAAATTTAAACTCTATACAGCAAAGAAATAATAGCCAGTATGAAAAGACAACCAATGAAATGGGAAGAAATAGCTGCAAACCATATACTGCTGGAGGATTAAAATTGAGAATGTATTTTTAAAAACCTATCACTCATCACAACACTGAAACAAATCTTGATTAAATAATGAACGAGAGACCTGAGTAGATATTTCTACAAGGAAGATACATAAATGGCCAAAAATCATATGAAAAGATGTTCGACATCACTATTCATTAAGATTTTCATATACTTTTTGGCCATCTATATATCTTTGGAGAAATGTCTACTCCTTTTGTGACAGTGCTGATGAAACATGCCATTAGCCCACACAACAATACAGCCGCTCTCCAAATCTAGCCTGCTCTGGTTTTGATCATGGAGTAGGATGTTTCCTTTGATTCTGAGCCATAAAGACTTGGTTGGTTTTAGAGGGAAAATGTTTCACAGAGGAAACACCACATTTCCCAGAGCATCAGCAGAGCATGCGGCAGACCTTGTCTTAGAAATATTTGATACGTGCTGTCAAGTGAATGTGTGGGCAGTGAGGGAGGTTGGAAGTCTGTTATGAAGGAATAACAGTAATGAGTGGCGCGGAATGAGTGGTATAGACCAGAATATTTTTCTAGTGCCAGGGTATATGATTAACTGGAGAAGCAAAATGCTGAGGGCGGGAAGACCAGAAAAAAGACCATTGTGTAATCCAGTGGTGAAGCAAGCCTGTTTGACAATGGGTCAACAGGGAGTAGGAACAGCAGGGAGTAGTCAGGTGTTTGGAAGGGAGACTTTATACCTTCATGAAGGCGGGGCCTGCACCTGGGTCTCCAGCCCTAGCACCGTGCCTTCGCCCTGCAGATATGAGTCTTTGTGGAGGTTTTATGAATGTCACTGAAAGTGGGGGCTCAAGAAAACAAAAATCATAAGATGTTTCCTGGTTTATCGTAACTCTCTCATATTTGCAGTAATATATTTCATGGTCCCGGAGGATACCTGAAATCACAAATAGTGCTAAACCATACATAAGTGTGTGCCTATGTGTAAATGTTTTGTGTGATACATACATATGTTATAATATAATACATATCTGTTATAAAAGTTGACACAATAAAAAAATAGCAGTAACTCCTAATAAATTACAGCAATTTGATAAAATAGAGTTACTTTCTAGGGGCTGTACTGGTACTGAACCCGGGGCCTGCAGATTGAGTTACATTCCTACCCCTTTCTCTTTGCTATGGAAATTTTTTAGATGAGGTCTTCCTCTGTTGCTAGGTTGCCCAGGCTGGGCTCAATTTTATGATCATTCTACGTCTGCCTCCCAGTCAGGGGATTACAAACATGTGTAACCATGTCTAGCTCAAATAAGGGTTACTCAAATACAAGCATAGTGATATTTCCACAGTCTATCTGACAAGATCTACTAAGATATAGATAGATCATAGATAGATAGATAAATAGATAGATAGATGATAGATAGATGAAAGCAGGGTAACATATATAGAGCATAGATACACTGTGCAAAGGAATGATTCACAGCTTCACAGGGCAGAGTGACAAGGGGTGAAATTTTATCACACTGCTCTAGTGACAAAGAGCAGAAAAACATGGATGGGGATGGACCACTGTCTTTCTTTCTTTTTTTTTTTACCCTCTAGTTATCTAGAGCCAGTGTTCCTTCCCTTTACAAATACTGAATGTGTGAAGAACTAAACTTGACCTAGCAAAGATAAAAAGTCCAATTTAGTGAGGGTGAATTGGATAGCCAAATAGTAAGCAGTTGGAATTCTGAAATCGGACCTTGAAGAGAGGCCAAGACTGGAAATTTAGGAAAAGGCTAAAGTAGGAAAAAGGAATATGACTTTCCTGGTAAGAGGCAAAAAGTTAAATGTTTTGGCGTGGGTAAAGTCATAGAGTGCTGATGTAGATATAAAGAGAAGCAGCTTCATGTGCAAATCTTTGAGGAAAATGTATGCTTTGGAAGTGGGGAATAAGAAGAAAACCCAATGAAACCGAAAGGAATTAATAATTATATATTCAAGAGGAAAAAGAATCTCAGGTAGAAATAAATAATAAAGACTATGAAACTTTATAGAGAACACTGAAGTGTTTAAGAGAATCCAATGAATGTATACTGATCTCAGAAAATTACTGTAACTTAATTTCTAAAATTAGCACATTCAATAGCATTACACTATGAAGAAAATGATAGTAAAGCATGGTCTCTGGGGTCTCCAAGAGATTGGGGGACAGTTGCTACCTGCTGGGGCTTCACCTACTCTCACTTCCAAACCCAGCGCCAATATCATTCCAGTATCAGAGGACCCAGGGTCACACAGATGTCTCTTCCCATGTATACAAATAGATCTGCCTTCTGACTAGCTCCCTTATGCTCCACGTTGCTAAACAGAGGGAGACTCCCGAAGAATATTGTTGGTCAAAGTTTCTGATGTAGCGCTCAGAAGTTGGCAGATCTCTTCATATGTACAAAGGCTTTCAAACTAAGATGAAATACTAAGATCTCCTACTCCACACAGAGTTTCCTCAAAATCTCTACCACTTACATAGCCCTGTGTTTTCACCAGACTCTGACTTCCTTACCTCACTCTTCCTTACTCTTCTCCACAGAAATACTAACAGTATGTTTACGGTGTGTCTTGCTTGTTATCAAATCATTGAAAAATGTCAGTCAGATTCCTGTCAGAGATTTGGGATCCTGCCCTACTGGCCAGCTATAAATTTCATCTTCTGAGAGAAACAATGTGATTTACTCTCAATAATCTGAAACATTCATGAAAAGATTGATTCAGGTTTGGGGATTTTTTTTTTTTTTTTTGAGACTTGCTTTATAGTTCAGACTGGCCCTAAACTCACTATGTAGCCTAGGCGAGCCTTGAACTCACAGCAATCCTCCTGCCTCTGCCTCCTGAATGCTGAGATTACAGATGTGAGCTACCATGTGTGGCACTGTGGTATGTAGTACCAGGGATTGAACTCGGGACCTTGTGCTTGCCATGGAGATTCTAGAACCCCAGCCTCAGAATAATTCAGTTTTTAGAAATCAAAAGGTATCATAGGTTCTCCAGAATGACAAAATAAAGCACAAGTCATTCACAATTTGTGATGAAAGCTATAGGTTTTCATCATCTCTAAATTACAGAATGATATTTAAGATGGGAAAATGTATATTTGTTTGTATGGGTGTACATGTAAACTAATTTCTTAGTATTGTTTGTCTTCTTGTTTTATTTTTGCCGCAGTTAGGTCATGTTTGTACTTGTTCATGCAAACTGTGAGGTTAGTTTGATATTAATTTGCCAACTGCCCATCCACATTCCCATGCACACCTGTGGCTTTTAGGCCATGCACTGGTGTGGCATTTCTTACATTGCAACCTGCAGTAGAGTTGCATGGAGGCCTTTTCAAAGCACGGGTCACTGTGCCTCATCCCCAGTGTTTCCGTTACAATAAGTCTTGAGTGACACCTAAGAATGTGTATTTTTTGCAACAAGTTCTCCTGTTAGAGTTTCCAAATCCCCTGGTTCATGGCTCCATCAAGGTCTTAGTAATTTCTTTCAATTCCTTTGCATATGACTGCCAAGACAGCTGGGAACTCTATTTCCAGGCCAAAAAGAAATTCCTGACAGTTCCATTTATTAAGCAATTCAATCAAAATAACTTGGTATTTATATTCCAAGAATTTAATAACTGTTTTGAGGTACATTTAAGTTAAAAGAAAAATAATTCAGTTACTTCCTGGTATCCATGGGGCTGCCTATAGGACAGGACTCCCTTCAAACACCCAAACTTCAAGTTCCTTTATAAAATAGAATATTTTCATACAATGTCACATATCTTCTGATATATTTGAAACTATCTCTAGGAAACTTATAATTCCTAATCGAATGTAAACATTATGAAAAGAGTTGCTATTGTATTGTTTAGGGGAAAATGACAAGGAAAAAGCCTGTAGATGTTCAATATAAATATTTTTCTTCCTCCTATGTCTTCAACCCATGGTACTTGAATCTGCAGACAAGGAACCCATGGATATGGAGGGCAAATAATATTTCATCTCATTGTTAATAAATATAATTATTTAATAAAATGCTCAGAAATTGCAGGTTTTCAAACTGTGGAAGCAGGGTGTCAGCTGCCACCTTCATTTCCTGTTCCACACTGATTTTCACATAGCACGTGCTTTTCCATCACAACTGCTAAAGACAAGGTTTCACAAGATCTGGCCTCAGGGAAAGAAACACAGAGTGGATCGTATGTTGGAAGCATGAACTGCCTTTGTACGGCAGTTTGCTGCATGTCTGACAGCATCTAGTGTGGCTGTGAGCCTCTCAAATTTTAAAATTTTTGCTGCCCAGATGCCCTTCTGGGGATTGAGGGCTCAGAGGCTGCTGCTGGTGGTGGTGGTGACTTGAGAAGTCCACCTTCAGAACCACTGGAATTTTCTCAGCTTTCTTTTGCATTTTCTATGACAATACTTAAGATCATCACAATACTGGAAAGCCAGAAATACAGATAAATACATATAAATTTACATTGAATGTGTTTTTATTGCAAAAAAATTGAATGAAGATAAATAAATTGAAAGGAAGATAAAGATACTATGAAGAGTTATACACTTTGAAGATAGAAACATTTAGGATTGTGTGCAATTGTTGTTATGAAGCATTGATGAAGCAACTTTTTCTCTGTAGCATTCTTCAGTCCTAATTAGTTAAGTCTGGCAATCCCATCTGGTAACCAATTTTGTCTTCACTGCAGGAAACTAATATGTCAGATTACATGACTTGCCTTGGACCAAAAAGAACTTAACTGTTAGAGTAGGATGATAAAAAATCACAGTATTTTTGCTTTCTTTAAAAAAATGTTATAAGAAAATGGATAGTCATTTTTTACGACTCAAAAATTCCCTCAATCCTCATAGCTAAGTTTCATAAAACCCATGTAAGGTGAGTGATTATCAAGTAGCACCATTTTACTAATGAGGAATCCATAGCTAGTTGCAGATATATGCAGAAGAGAAAATTAAGATTGCATTTTAGTGAACCCAGTGGATTTGAAGACAGTCAAGTCTAGATAGGAAGGCTGGGAGACTCTGTTAAAAGTAGGTGGGGCTGGATATATATCCTCAGGAGCATCATCTTAGAATAACAAACTTGGAAACCCACTGAGGACAAAGGGTAGAAAAATCAGCTTATGACAAGAAAAGCACATTCTCCTCTTGTAGGCTCCGCAGAGCTCAGAAGTGATATAGTACTAGAGTGAGAACATGTTTGGCTACAAGTTTTTGTTACACTTTCTTCCACTCAAGATACTACACAGGGTGGAAAACCCAGCATGCCCAAATCTGCTCACCCTCTGATCCCTTACACTGCAGGGCTCTCTAGCCCCTGCACCTACAGGGAGGATGTGACCTGAGAGAGACCCCGGGTATGCACTGCAGGAGTCTTCGCACTGCACAACTATAGGGCAGGGCGCGTACAACCTAGAGAGCCATTCAGCCGCCTCCCATGTGCCAGCCCAATCCTTGTCTCCATGCCTTGGGCTATGTGCCACACAACACCTGGCTACCCCCTTCTCTGAATGTCTCCACCTTCTCCAAGGCTTTATACAGACACAGCTTCTTGGGCCACAGCTCTAGGGTCTCCCTCCACCCCCACCCCCACCCCACCGCTATGAGATTTTCCTTCACCCTTGAGATATAACATAAGTTCTTCCTGCCCTTTATGGTAAAAGTGGCCAAGTGAGGTGCTTTCTGGAATGCAAGGCTTTCAGACATAAAGCCCATAAGGCAGATTGCCCTGCATATGGTCCAATCTAGAATCTTTTAAAGTTAGTACCCCAATTTCTCTAGCATGAATGCAGTATGATTTTCTCCCTTATAGCTCACACCATTGTGGCTGTGCATCTATCTCAGCCCTTTGTGCTATGAGAACTCTTTCCCAAGTATTTGCATCCCTCCTGCAGACTTTAGCTTCTTGGCGCTGTGGTGTGGGAGTAGGCCTTCCCCGTGTTTGATGCACACTGTACACCAAGGGTCATCCTTTGTGTGCAGAGTACTGAACACAAATTGAAGAAATTAATCATTCAGATACAAAATGAGTAAAGATTGACCTTGGGCCTCATAATGGGATAAATAAACAGTGTTTTTAAAGAGATAATGTGATTCTCAGATGAATCAACCTCAGGATAACAGGAAATGGGCTGAGATTTCAGTGAAACAGAATTCTGTGCATCAACAGCAGCTCTTGACGGGAAGGATGGTGGGGAAAAATAAAGTGGATGTAGCTTACAAAAGGAGATTATGAAATCTCCACTCTCGAAAGCATTACACATTGCCCCAGTGTCCACATATCTTTGTTTAAAAATGAAGATTTTTCTTAAGAAGCTGGGCAAGGTCATATTAGAGGCACTACTCAACCGAGCTGCCCTGAGGCACATTCAGTGAAAAGATGAGTCTTCTCCACATTCCCACCAGTGACACCAAACCCATTTCTCTTCTTGACCAAGGTAAGAGATGCATGTACTGGTTTGATCCTGTTGATAGGTTTAGACGTCAGGAGTGTGACAGAAGAGCTAACTGACAGCGTATTGAGACATTATTGAGGATGGGTTTTCCCATACAGGATTTAGTCGGGGAGAGTAAGACTCAAGAAATCTCCATTTGCTGTGGTCTTCACTGGGGAATGAGGGCTCAAATCTCACTCTTCACCACGTGGGCTGACCATCTGCTTTCGATGATTGCAGTTCACTTGCAGGACTCATAAAGTCTCCCTGTGTTCTTGTGTGTCTTTGAAATGCCTCAGGCAACTGCTGCCCTCACCCAGGGAGCGGCTAGAGCAGCCAACAGCTGTAGGATTCACTGGGTTTGTCTCTGCTCTGTGTCTGGCAGCCAATCACAGCAGCCCTGCCACTCTCCCCAAAACGCCTGTGCATTGTAAACCCATTAAGGCTTAAATTCTAGGGGACAACAAAGAGAACTAACTGCCTTTGAGTGTGAGCTCAGAGCCTCCTGGCACTAGGGCTTGCCCTCGGGGCCAGGGTGATCTGGAGGGAAAGTTACAAGCTTCTGAGGGAATATTTTCACAGGTTTTTCCAGACAAAAGGATCTTTCTTACAATCCCATACAACTGTGTTCTGATTGCTAATTAACTAAGCCTAGTACAAAAAAAAAAGAAAAGAAAAAGAAAAAAAAATTTTAAAAAAGAACAGGTTCTTTGTATAAATAGACTAGCGGTAGAACGCATGTGCACGTGCGCGGTGCCGCTATGTGCCTGTCTGTGTTTCCGGCGTTACTGTTCGTCGGAGGGGCACGCAAGGAAGCCCTGTTTAAATTTGACCAGAGGGCAAGGAGTTGTTAGAGCGGGTCTCAGCCTCCTGGCAATTTTTCTCCCTGCGCAGTCTGGCTGTTGTCTTCGCGCGTCAGACACGTTATGTATGTACTGGACCTCACCCACTTTCCCCTTGAGAATTTAACGGCCCTGATCTTCATTACAGCGTCCCGTTTTGGCCTGCGTTCTCTTAGGGTCCAAAAAAGAACGCATCTCAGCTGTCCTCCCGTTTCCTGCCGTCCAGTTGCTATTTAGGAAGTCCTTAACCCATCTGTCTTAAATCACTCGGCTCTGTACTTCCCGCCGTGGACCACGCCCTCTGTTTGGAGCAGGCCTTTTGTATTTAATTTACACCAGAAGCTCCGGAGGCCCAGACAGAAGCCCATAGAAGCTTCTGGCAATTCTTGTGATTCTTGTGTATGCTTCTATTTACTTTAAGCCTGTTCAATCCTGGCAGCGTTTTGGAATTGTTACTGAAGCTGTCAGACCCTTACTTACTGTTTTGCCTGTTTTCATTATATATTAGTCGTCTTGTAAGTTTCTCAATTTGATATCTTGGAAATTTTAAAGTCTTGCATTCTGCTTCGTTGTGGATAATTGTCTAACCGCGATTATGGTACTTACTGTGCGGTTATCTATCAATTCAGCCTTTGCCCTTTGCCGAACTGATACTTAACCAATACAGTATCTTATTGTTTTAGTTGTGGCCTTTTAGGTTAGGAGATTAACATATGAGTGGAAAAAAAGCTCTTCACAGGCCTCTAGTGGACATGTCGCGGAACTGCAGAGATTTTACCCTGAAATGTGTGACCCACGTAGGAATTAGGCAATTACAAAAATATTCCAGGCACTTGGTATTATTTTAAAGATAAATAGTATGTAAAACAGCGAGTAGAACAACAGTAATGTGAAATAAAACTTTTGGTTGACCTTGCCAAAGATTATTATTTAGATGTCAAACTGTTGCCTATTGCCAAAAGAACTAAATTACATTGACTGAAGAATCCCTATAGACTAATTGTCTAAATAGCCCACTAATAAGAATATCTCTTTTTAACTTTAAATTACAATTTTAAATCCAATGTACTCTTAGTTCATTTTTATCAATGGTTTTTATCAAGAATTTGAAATGCCTGATATTTTCATTGATTTGTAGTTTAAATAAGAAACAACCATTTTATATGTTTAATTGCAAAAAGAGTTGAAAATAATAAGCCTCTGTAAGGGACTATGTAAGGAGGTATTTGTGTAGAGGTGGCCCCACCTTCTCTAGAGACTCAAATCCACCACGCCTTCGGTGATTTTCCATGAGCACTCCACCGACTCTTCATGCTTCCATGCCTGCTTTTATGTCCCCTTGGCCTGAAATAACTTCTACCTTCCACCACTTCCCCACCTGGAAAAAAAACTGTAATATCTTTATAAATCCAAGTCAAATGCCACGTTTTCTAAAATTTCTTTGGAACACTCTCCTCAACCACCCGAAAACTGTCTTGCTTGGTTCAGTTTTACTGTTGAACATTCAATGTGTTATGGTAAATTGTATGGGGTTTACTGATTTCTGCTACTAGGCTTAAGCTTTTCGTGCACATTACTGCAGTGTTGTGTTTTGCCATATTCTTATCATTGCTTCACCCTTGTACCTGGCACAGTTCCTGGTATTTCGTGGAGTTTTTCTTTTCATTGTGTTGCTTGTCCTAGGCGAAATTGAGTGTTAAAAGAATATACCACATTTTGGTTTTCTGCTCTAGATTTACATTCAGCCTGTCTCTTATTGCCCTTTTCTGAATCCTTTCCAATGTAAAGTTATCGTAAGCCATTAAATTATCTTTTTTGAGTTACTTGGAATGTAAGTCTCATCTTGAGCATGAAAAGAAATGTCTTGCACTAGTATTAAATAAGAAAAAGATTCTAAGCAACTATGCTGGTGAAAGTTGTTTTGGATACTGAGATGCCTGACTTTAGGTAGACAGTATGACTGTCTCTTCTTCCTAACTAGACTGGCTTCACTCTCACTGGTAGTCAGGTGGTATCCATATCTGCTTTTGGATTACACTTGCAAAATATTTTCAAGACAATGAAACGGAAAGTAGCTCTGGAAAAAATTCATAATCTATTTAATCTTAGAGTTTAGTCACCGGTGTCTTAGTTACCTTTTTAATTGCTGAGACCAAATACCCGATACCCAAAACTGAAAGAGGAAAGATTCATTTAGCTCACAGTTTGTGGATGTTTCAATCTATAATTGGCTGGCTCCAAGGGTGACACATGGTTGAAAGATAGTATGTTTTATAATATGCTTCATATTAATAGGGATTTTTTCATAAACATTGTGTGAACAAGGGTAATATTACAGTTTCATGGACTATATTATTCAGTTGTTATACTCAATTTTCTTATCAAAGTAACAATTAAATTTGAAAACTATTATTGAGATATTCTAACATTATGAAAGTATCCTGGTATTAATGACTTTCTGGACTCTTACAAGGCCAAACTGAGGGAGTCAGAATCATTAATGGAACTGAAAAAAGTTATTTATAATGAAATGAAAAAACATAAATAAAATTTACCTCTATGAAGAAGTTATTAGGAACTTATATTGGTCGGGTCAAGCTGCCATAATAAAATACAATAGATTGAATAGCTTAAATGAGAGAAAGGAATTTACTTTCTCATATTTGTGGAGGCTGAAGGTCAGAGTGCCAGTGTGGTTGGGTTCTTCTCTCTGCCTGTGTGTCAAATGGCCACCTTCTCTTTATCCTCATGAAGAGAGACAGCAAATTCTCTGGTATTTTCCTTATAAGGACACTGGCCCCAGTGTGATAGCCCTATCTTCACAACTTCATCTAGCTCTCATGACCTCTTAACAGCTCCCTCTAAAATTACAATTACATCGAGGCTCAAACCTTCAACATATAAACTTGAGAGGAACAGTTCCATTCAGAATCACAACCGAGACACGCCATTTGGTGCAAGTGTTATTTCAGTCATATAGTTTTCTACATTTGTAATTAAACATTCCCATTAGAAGGAAATCACATAGGAAGATGAAGCATTTTTAATTAAGGAAGATTTACAGAAGAAAACAAGGCAGCATTATATACAAATAAAATATTAAGTATAATTATGCTTGATGAAGTGAGAATGCTAGATGTTCTAAGTTCATTCAGATTTCTGATCTATAGCCCCGGCAGCTCTATGGAAGAGACCTAAAAATGCAAGTGCTGCTTGCCATGGCTCCGGCGTTTCCTTCAGAGATTAGAGTCTGACAACCACACAATGTGGCTTATTAACTCTCACTTTACAGATAGTTCTAACATATTTATTTTACTGACTCTTAAAGGATTCAGTGTAAAAAGGCAGACAGAGGCCTTGGGTGGACAGACAGCTGGTAAAGTAGTGGCTGACTTGATAGCAGTGAAGTAGACAAAAATAATTTTGTTTTGTTTTGTTTTGGTTTTTTGAGACAGGGTCTCGCTTTGTGGTTCAGGCTGGCCCTGAGCTCAGCCTCCAACTCACATCGCAGCAATCCTCCTGCCTCTGCCTCCCGAGTGCTGGGATTACAAGCGTGAGCCACCACGCCCGGCACTGCGGTATGTGGAACTGATTGCTGCTGGGCATGAGTCTCCAAGCCCAGTATGGTATATAGTTACCAGCGATCGAACCCGGGTCCTTGTGCTTGCAAGACAGGCACCAGAACCACTGAGCTAAATCCAAAAAAAATAATTTTAAACCATCTGACTCAAATGTGCTACTCCATAGCGGCCTAAGATTAGGGATATTCTTGTTCCCTATACATTTCCAGTTTCTAGCCTAGCAGTTGATACATATTTGTTGAGTGAAGGAATATTTTATTTGGTTCCAAGGACATCATAAACTGAATCATTAGAGATTAAGAAAAAATTATTGTGCTTAAAAGAAAAAAAACATTATTTTAAATATTACCATTTAAAGAATTTTTTTCAATGTTTATATGGTTTTATGTTAAATCTTTAGGCCCACACATTCACACATAGGAACCATGAAAGAGCTTACTCTTTTTTCTTATTCTTAAAATACTCATATTTTAATTCCCTTGTTCCCGAAAACAGATGGTACCTTAGTCCATTTTCTATTTCTATAATGAAATACTTGAACCCAAGAGATTTTTTTTTTTAAACTGGAGGTTTGTTCGGCTCATGGTTCTGGAGACCAAGAAGTCCAAGAACATGGCCTGACATCTCAGACAGAGCAGGTGTGCCAGAGCGGGCTCACTTCTATAATGAGGCCAGTCCCATTCAGCCATGCATGGCTTAATCCACTCATGAAGGCAGAGCCCTGGAGTCCCACCAACTCACAACTTCCAGTTGTTTCACCTCTCAATACTGTTGCCTGGAGGAACAAGTTTCCAATACGTGAAATTTGGGGAACACGTTCAACCACAGCAGTGGATTTAGGAAACTAACTAGAAAAATCAAAGATCAAGTAAATCACATATCTGCAAAGTGGAAAAGATGTGGTTGGACTCAGAGCAATTTTGAGAGAAATGCACAGAAATGATGGTGCTCTGTACATTTTGTATTCTTGTCGATGTCACGGTTGTTTTCTGAAGAAATAGTGACGCAGGTGAAACTGGCTGAGCCATAATGGGAAGACCTTGTAATCCTTCAGGACGACTCTAAAAGATGCTAACGTAACTTCATGGTAGATAGTGGTTTTGTCCATCCGTTGTCTGTGACCTTAGGCACTGCCATTTGATGTACTTAGACTGATAGACAGTGAGTAGAAGGGTTCACTTGCAGGCAAGGGCTTGAAGAGCCAGGGGCTGATTGCCATGTTTTCTTCCTACAACAGCTGTGAGAATTAAGATGGAGTGCCCTTCCTATGTGTCCTTTAAGATGAACAAGGTTCTACTGCAAACCATTAGCAGAAACGGTTGTGCTAAATTGCTAAGATTTGGGGGGTGTTACTGAAACCTTTCATAGCCTATCCTGTTGTCTTTGCAAATATGTTGTACCTATACAGCCAGAAATATATTATATATGAGCTTCCTAAATATATCTAGGCTGTCTGTAGTTTTGTTTTATGGAAACATTATGAAGACATTGCTCTCGAAGAAGAGGCTGCAACTCTGCATTGTGGTGTATTAGCTGAGGCACTGTCCCCAGCTCACTCCTCACATCTCCCTCTAGACTCTCAGCACCGCCAATAAGTGCTGGGTAATCTAGGACAAGTTGGATGACTTCCACTCAGGTTTTTGTAGTTGACTATCAGATCTTAACTAAATTAATCTGTGCTCTGTTTTCCCAAAATGAAATTCTGTAGTAATACCAAAGTAGAAAGTGGATTCGTATCCCTCTTTCCCTATGAAAGTTATTACATTTACCAATCATTTAATTTATCAGGGCTTCACAGCCCAGTGATCAACATGAAATTAATCCAGGCTTTAAAAGAATCAGCTGGGAGTAAATAAAAATTACAACAGTTAGACCCTGGCTGTGTTTCTTCAAGCTCATGAGGTGTTCTTTGTGCAGCATTGTCACCAAAGAGGAACTCTGAACATTTGTCTGGTTGCTGAAAAATTTCAATGGGCTAAGAATTTTTAGGGCCTTGTTATTTATGTGTTATGCAGGTGCCAAAGAACTATGAAGAAGAAAAGTGGAAGTTCCACAGAATGAACAGTAAGGGTGCGGCAGGAAAGTGCAGAAGCAAAAGGTCCTCTGAAAATGTTGTGTCTGTCGGTATCATAGCTGTATGTACATGTACAGATGCCGCTGAGGACTTGAATATGGCTTCAAGCTAAGCAGGGTCCAGTGCTTGGTAAAAGATGTTGCTGCCCTCATGAAATCGTTCATACTTGTATTAATTGTGGTGAAATACATGTAACATGAAATTTACCATGTCTACCATTTTTAAGCATTCAGTTCAGTAGTGTTAAATACATTGATTTTTGTGTGTAGCCAATCTCTAGATTTTTTTTCAAACCTAAAACTGCAGCTATTACCCAACAGTTTGCACTTCGCACTCTCCCCAGCTCTGAACTTCCACTCTGCAGCGTTCTGTTACTGTGAGGCTGAGCATTCTAAGAATCTGTGAATAAGTGGAACCTTGCAGTATTTGCCCTTGTTTATGACTTGCCCAAATCACAGGGTTATTGTGATTTCCTTAAGGATCACACTTGTAGCCTAGATCAGAGTCTTTCTGCTTTTTAAAACTGTCTACTAGTTCATTCTGCCCACCTGCCATTTATTCGTTAATCTGTGGATGGACACTTGGGTTTCTTCCATCTTTTGGCTGATGCTGTCATGGACATCAGAATACAAATGCTTCTTTGAGACTGAAATTACTAATAATTGTTGAACAAGAGGCATGTGTTTTCCTTTTCTGGAGGACCCACAGGTCAAATAGCCCATCCTGCCTGGGGCTGGGTGAGAATGAGCTAAGGCTCCACAGAGGACCTGGGCTGGCTGAGCAGAGCAGCAAGAGGGCTCTCCTGAGGGAAGGCGGGGATGCATACCAAAGAAGAGTGGCTGTCTCTGCTTTAATATCATCTTCCCACTGCAATTATTTGCCAAAGTTAATGATATTAAAGCAAGTGCAAGGTGTAGCTGGAATTTCTGATAAGGTGCACAGGGCTATGACTTAAAAGTGGTGCCTCTGGTGCCCTGAGTCCGTATTCGTGCTGGATTCCTCAGCCTTCCCTTCCTTCTGCTTCCCACAGTCTTCAGGGGCTTTTAAATCATACCTGACTCATGTGTCCCCCCACCCATATCTCCAGTAATGAAACTGACTCCAAATATCAGTGTGCTACAGGGTCCAAGCTCCAGAGATCCATACCATGTCACAATCAAAGGTATCCTCAACTGACTAATACATTACAAAGTGATGTATTACAAAGTGATACCGCGTATATAGAACATCAAAGAAAACTGGAGAGTTGGGGAGAGGTTGAAGAGAAAGCTTCCCTTTTGTTTTGTAGAAGTAAGCAAATACTAGCTGTATCTGTCAACTTTTCATCACTATAGCAAATAACAGGAAAAAAACTTAACTGGTTAAAAAGAAAAGGTTTGTCTTGGCTCACGGCTTTGGAAGTTTCAGATCATAGTCAGACGGACTCTTGCTTTTGGGCCTGTGGCCAGGCAGGGAGCCTCTCAGGGCAGGGAGCACATGGTATAGCAGGCTGCTTACATCAAGGGGTCTGGGAACCAAAGAGAGTTAAGAGGAGAGGGCTAGGGTCCCAATATTCCCTTCAATGACATGTCCACAAATACTTTACTTTCTCTTGGTAGACTTCAACTCTCTCTTTTCCTTTTTCTTGTGGTATCAGGGATCGAACTCAGGACCTTGCACTTGCCAGCCAGGTGCTGCACCACTGAGCTACATCCCAAGCCCTGGGCCCAACCTCTTAAAGGTTTCACTACCTCTCACTAACACCACCCAGAGGAACAGTCCTTTTATGCAAGGCCTTTGGGGGACACTTATCCTAACCATAGTGTTAGACTTGGAGGGCTAAGATGGACTGGTAAAAAGCTCAGAGCATAAGAACTTCAACACCAACTCCAACTGAGCAGAAACCTGTCTGCTGATGAAACAAGGTGTCTTTAAGAAAGAATCCCTTAAATGAGAGCAAGATTCTACCAACCATAGACTCTCAGATCCGCATCTGTGGCTCACTATTTTTCTCCCAACAAATTCATTTTACTTCTGGATTCTCTAAAATACTCACCTTTGAGCTGGATAAAGAATTTCCTTGCTCTTACAAATACATTCTTTTGTTAACATCAATGTGTTGTGCTTCCCCCCCCCCTTTGGTTTGTTTTTGTTTTGGGTTTGGAAGGGTGCTCTGTTTTTGTCTCTGAAGAGAAAAACTAGTTAGAACCTAATGCTTGCAAAGAATTTAAACACAATTTTGTTTTCCTGGAAACCAGACCCTATCCCTATCCTACTGGTTGCACACATTTCCCATAAATCACTAAATCACTGGCACCTGGATTTATTTATTCTCTTTCTCTCTCTCTCTCTCTCTCTCTCTCTCTCTCTCTCTCTCTCTCTCTCTCTCTTTCCTGTGTCTTTTGCCTTATGATACTGAGGATTGAACCCAGGGGCACTCTACTACTGAGCTACATCCCCAGTCTTTTAAAAAATTTTATATTGAGATAGGGATTCCTCTGCTTGCCCATGCTGAGCTCCAACTTATGACCCTCCTGCTTGAGCCACTCAAGGAGCTGGGATCAGAAGGTGTGCCACCGTGTCTAAGCTCATTTGGATCTCATGACGGTGAAGACACCCTTGAAACTTAAAGGGTCTGGTATTTGAAACACATTCCAATTGTTTAAAAAGCTTATGTGTTGCACAAAATCTGCCAGAGATTGATGTCAGCCATCAGTATGAGGCAAGGGAGAGAGAGAGAGAGAGAGAAAGAGAGAGAGAGAGAGTGTGTGTGTGTGTGTGTGTGTGTGTGTGTGTGTGTGTGTGTATGTGTGTATGTATGCACGTGCGCATGCACGCACATGCACATAAATGATGGAAAAGAAAATCAGGATTTAATTAAAAATAAGGTTGTTAATAAGTTTTGAAGTCACTGAAGGGCTGGTTGGTGGAGCTGTCAAAACGCCACTGTTGCTCAGGGCTGATGTCCCTGCATTTGGCTCGCAGGTCTGCAGTTAATCTCTCATGGCAGTGCTGCTTGCCTGTGTTGATAAATGTGATTAACAACTTTAAAGTCACATACATTAGCAAATGCCTTAGAGCTGCCAGAAATGCTTGTGGCCACCCACACTTCCCAGCAAAATAAGAAACACAAGTTCCAGGAGCCTAAGATTCCTAGACCCTTGAGATATGCTTGCCTCCAACTTTGGTTTTTAAGTTGGTTTCAGTTCAAACACAAAGTACTATTGTTAGAAAGCAGATTTAAACCAACAACTGTGTAAACAAAAACAACTGAGGAAAGTGCTTTTTGTTTGTAGGGTGTGAAAGGATCTTGTCTCTAGTCTTCCTTGGGTCTGTGTTGTTTTTGTTTTTGTTTTTTTCCCAAGATATTAAAGTGAACGTACAAGAGATACTAGATTTTTTAGAAATTTCATTGCACAATCCCATGCTTGAGGTTTACCTTTGAGCAAAATAAAAACTCAGACTCCCTATAAATTGAATGAGGCAATAGCAGGTAAAATAATATTCAGAACAGTAAAAGAAATTCTGCTTAATGATCAACCTAGTTTGCCCTGTAACCAGGGACTTCCTTCTTGCCAAAGTTCAGATTCACTATTGAGACCCATCAGCATGTTAATTAAAGCCGGCCTCTGGGTTCCATATATTGTCCTAAACAGGGGTCACAGGTTTATTTCTTTACCCAGGGTAAAAGATACCACCATTGGGGCTGGGGATTTAGCTCAGTGGTTCCAGCCCTTATCTTGCAAGCACAAGGTCCTGAGTTCATCCCTAGTGACCACACCCCACAGTGCCAAGCATGGTGGCTCATACCTATAAACCCAGCTTTCAGGAGGCAGATTCAGGAGGATTTCTGTGAGTTGGAGGCTCACCTGGGCTACATTGTAAGCTCAGGGCCAGCCTGAATTACAAAGCAAGACCCTGTCTCAAAAAAAAAATTTTTTTTAAAGATACTACCAGTGAAAATAGACAGGAGTGTGTGACTTGCTATTGACAACTAAGGGTTAGGTGACTGAAGCAGAGAAAGAACAAGATAGACTAGGAGTTAGAGCACACAGTCCTAAGAAGCAGTGGTACCAATTTGAAAAGGCAAAGCCATTCTTATGGCATTGCTTTGAACACCATGCATAAAACTGGCCCACCCAGGGGATGCATGTGCATTCAGCCTCCCTGCTGACTTTCCCTGGTCTGCTGCTGCTGACTGGCAGAATGAAAGTACTTCCTTAATCACAAGGTAGCCAAAGTGGGCTCCATTAGTTGGCAACAGAAACAAAAAACCAGCTCTGTGGAGCATCACATTTGTAGGAAAGATGCTGATGTGATAGTGATTCTTTTTTGGGTGTTTTGCATTGTTGCATTTTACCATTACTTAAAGCAAGCCTCTGTCCTTCTGAGTTTCTGTTGTGAACTCATGCCTGTGCTGTGTGATTTTGTTTTCTCTGCTTCCAGGATGACTTCCCAATGTGTGGCTGACTTCTTGCTGACAATTTTTTTTTCTCATTTCTGCCGCTCATTCTAGGTAGTATAAGCCTAGTCTGTAGCTTCTGGAATTTGCCAAACATTTCGGTAGAAATCCTATGTGTACAGTGCAGCATCCACAGAGGGGGACCAGTGCTGACATTTCCAGACTGTACCTATTGGGGAATTAAGTGTCGATCATTTGAATTTTACGTACAGCTGTTGTTACTCCTACAATTCATTTCAGAGCCCTCAGGCTTCAATTGCAATCTGACTTTTCTGAGGGAATTTTTTTTTTTTTTTTTTTTTTAGTTTTTTTGAGACAGGGTCTCACTTTGTAGTTCAAGCTGGCCCTGAACTCACTGTAGCCCAGGCCAACCTCGAACTCACAGCAGTCCTCCTTCCTCTGCCTCCCAAGTGCTAGGATTACAAGTCTGAGCCGCCATGCCCGGCATTGTGATATGTGGTATGAGGGATTGAGTTTGGGACCTTGTGCTTGCCAAGCAGATGCCAGAACTACTGAGCTAAATGCCTAGCTTGAAGGAATTTTTTTTAGATAAAGGAAATTCTAACAATCATGTTCAATAATACAAGTTGTCAAATGTGTTATTTTATTTGCTTCAAAATAACATATATCAGAGAAAAGGAATAGGTTGGTTTGATCTAGAAACAATGATTTCACAAAACTTTTCATTTTAAATAATGTTTAGTCACTTATAATAAAGAGTGAATGTTTGTACTTTTACAAGGAATAGTAGTGCTTCTTCACAGAAAAACAAAGGGTATTTAATAAAAGCAAAAATTATGGACTAAGCTGTTATCCTTCTTCAGGACTATAAAGTGCCAGGACAGAGATCTGCGGAGTGTGTCTTGCAGCGCATTATTAAGCGTGGGCTTGTTTGATTCTCGCACTATTGGAATGTTTCCTACGGGAGCACTGGAATGGTTTTGGAAGTGTGCGTAATATTCTGAGAAGCCGAGAGCCACAAGTTGCCACTTGAATGCGGGTTCCGTGACCTTCACAAGTCTGGAAAGCCCCAAAGCCTCTGTGCGCGGCTGCACCTGCCGGTCTGCCTGAAGGACCCCTGCGGATTAGCACGTGTCGCTGCTTGCCTGGGTCCCGCTTGTCTGTGTACCCAAGCAAATCCGTACCCAAGTCAGAAGGTTCAACACTTCCATCACCATTAATGGTAGCAATTCAACGATAGAAGGTGACATTTATTTCCTGTTTTGAACAGCAGCAGAAAGCAAGACAGACAGCGCTGACTCTGAGTACCTGTGTGCGTGGTATAGGAATAGTCTTTCACCTTCAGGAATAGAGAAACTGAATTCTACTCCATTGAAGTTTTCATTTATCAGTTTGTGAATTGACTCACCCCTCCACCTATCGACCGTATTCCCCAGGAGGCCAGATCTGTCCCGTGGGGCCCAGCGGCTCTCCTTCCTCCCACAGAGCGCACAAACCTGGGTGCAGCGCTGTCTCTGTGGCCTGGGCTCCCCAGTTCCACAGGTTTGATTATGGTAGTCCCTTTCCACTGATCTAAGCTAGAAGCTTCTTATTTGTTTATTTGAAGATCTCCAATACATTTTTTTTAACTGAGGATCAAAATCATGACCTTGGGCTTGCAAGACAGGTGCCAAAAAGAGTGAGCTAAATTCCCTGACCTTCCAATACATGTTTTAAGAAAACAAAATAAAGTTGAGATTAATACATATAACTTTTTGGTGAAAAGAAATACAGGCATACAGCATATTTGCCTATGTACATGCATGTATAGACATACTTGTATATTTTACATATGAGACATATATGGGGCACACACACACACACACATATATATGCAACAATTTTCAGAAAGATACGTACCAAACTTTTAATACTGACTACGTCTTAGATAGAAAGTAGAGTTAGGAATTGGGAACAAAAGTAGATTTTTGTCTTTTTAGTATATATTCTGTGCACTTTTATGCACAGTTTGAAGTTTTTACAGTAGCATTATTTTAATATGGTGAATATTTTATATGGTACTTTTATTTTAAAATACTTTTTAAAAAATATCTCAAGGTTTACTTTTGTTTGGGGTTTTTTTGGTTTGTTTGTTTGTTTGTTTGTTTTGAGACAGGGTCTTGCTTTATAGTTCAGGCTGGCCCTGAGCTCAGCCTCAAACTCATATCACAGCAATCCTCCTGCCTCTGCCTCCAGAGTTCTGGGCTTACAGGCGTGAGCCACCACACCCGGCACTGTGGTATGTGGTACTTATTGCTGCTGGGCGTGAGTCTCCATGCCCAGTATTGTATGTGGTTACCGGGAGATTGAACCCAGGTGCTTGCGCTTGCAAGACAGGCGCCGGAACCACTGAGCTAAATCCCCAGCCTCAAGGTTTACTTTTATTAGTCTTTATAATGTTATTCTTTGCCTTTATGAAGATAACAAAATAACTTACTAAAAATGAATCCATCTTATTGGATAAGGCCTATATTTTATAAGTATATTCATAGCATAATGCAAGAAATCTGTAGTACATTAGAGGTTTTCCTCTAATTCCTTTTTGCCAAGAAATTAGTGAATTTCATAGTACCCAAGATCTAATTGTGGTTAAAAAGAAATATATGTGAGTTCCTCGTCAAGCAAACTTGGGGACTTGCCAATTTCCTTTATTATCCTAGAGATTCCCTGTCCTATATTGTCTTTATTAGTGAACTAAAGAGATCAAACTGGCCATATACAATTTTTAGAATCTTTTTAATAGATAATAGTGACCAAAGAAGTTTTAAGCCAAAAGAGGATCAACTGCTCTGCCCAGTACCTCACAATTCCTTTTGATATCAAATATAGAACCACATTCTGTCAGATACAGAGACATGTATCAACAAGCATCAGGAGTTGGGGCTGTAGCTCAGCGGCAGAGCAGAGCATGGGCCTCAGCATGTGGAAGGCCCTGGGTTCAGTCCCCAGGAACAAATAATGAACAAGCAACCAACCACACACCCATACCCAGGTCAGTTCCTATAAACTATTCAGGCTTGAAGAAGTCCAAGCTCTTTGTTTTGCTTTTAGATGCTTCAACCGCAGCACTAACATAAAAAGTCCACCGAGTTCAGAGCAAACACTGCAACTCCAAAGGCAGAGTCTGTCATCCTGTAGACAGTGTCATCAGGCAGGCAGAGCCCTCCATAGCTCATGGCTAGAAGTGAGCTCATAAAGGAGTTAGGCCAAGGCATTATCCCAGTCAGAGAGGTAAAGAATTTCTCCAAATGTTATATTTAAATACTTTTTGCCGGCCTGTATTTGTTGAATACCTTAATTCCACCAAACCTTCTAGTCAGCAATCAGGACTTTCATTTCTTTTGGGCACAATACTAGATGGAGGCTGTTGACTGGGATGGGAATAGCAGGACCTGTAACAGTAGACCCTGAAGCTCAGGCTCTGTCTTTAGAATGTGAGCTAGACTGTGTCTTGGACTCAGAAGCCTGATTAGATGCTCACAGCCCCTGTGTAACAGCTTCCCCTAAGTAATGTGCATAATATGGCACCATAGATGCTGAAACATTTAATTACAGACAAGTACTGCAATTAGCTGTGCTTGTATTCTCGATTTCTTGAATTGCAGCTAATGAAATACAGCCTTGTAAGTATAGTCATAATGACCTGTGTTTTAAAGAATTCTGACAGTGAAGTAGCAGATAGCATGGACTGGATGTTTATGCCAAGTTCTGCTGCAGGCATTTTCCAGGTGTCAACCCACACAGTCTGTACTGCTTTCACCCTACCAGGCAGACTCTTGCTCTTCATTTAACCACAAGAGATCGCAACTAAGTTGTCCAAGTTTGCCATTTGGACTTGTCCTTTCTCTTTCCTTTGGTGCTTATTCCCTCTTCTCTCTCAAGCATGCTGCCTTGGAAGACTGTGCAGGGACTTTCTGAGTTCTCCCACTCCTTTTTCTCAGCCTAGATATAATCCCTGCTCAATGAACTCACTAAAATCTTCCTACTCCTGTGTTCTAGGTCTTGTTCTAGGTTTACATGGGCTCAATTTCCCTAATCCAAAAACTAAGTCTGAAATGTTCCAAAATCTTGAAATTTTTTGAGTATCAACATGACATCACAAGTGAAAAATTTCATACCATTAAAATGTTTCATGCGACAGATTATTTAAAATATTGTACAAAATTACTTTAGGTAAAGTATATAATGTATGAATGAAACATAAATGATTCTTATTTGTATGTGTTTACTCCTCTCCCCAAGATATCTCATTGTAAATATTTCCAAGTATTCTCAAATTAGAAAGGGTCCAAAATCTGAAACACTTCTGACCCTATGGGTCTCAGATAAGAGACACACAACCCCTCATCACATGTCCCCTTGTGAACCAGTTGTTGCAAAAAGAGCTGAGAGCCTGTATTCTTTGAAGTAGCTAGTGTAGAATGCCTTTTACAGTATAGGAATAAGAGTATTTATTAAATTAGATCTTCAGAGTTGGTCAGTGCCCTTACCCAAAGTTTGTGAATCGGACATCACTTACCTAAAACCGTTAAGAAAATAGATGAACTCTCCAATGGCTATAGTCAAGATCCATCTTGGCAGTGAAAAGTGGCACAGAGAAGGAGCAGGTACTGCCTGTCTCCTCTGCCTTTCCTTAGCTTGAAGTCCACAGCTGTCCGTGATTCACCCCATGCAGCAGAGAGTTGTGGTGGGTTTGGAAGCTCAATGCTGACCACAAAAAACAAGAGCTTGCAATACCATTTAGGAAAATTTATCCCACAAGTCCATGTATTTCATTGAGACGATGTTTTCAGACACCCTAGTCCTTGACTCAGTCTCGTCATCAGCAGGATGACTTTTTCACAGGAGGAAGTGGGGAGAGGGAGGGTTTGCAGGAGGTGAGCAGAGAAAGCTGGATGAGATTCAGGGTCCTGGAATTAAATTTCTCTTCTTATTTCTCACCAGCCCCCAAAGTCTCCAAATCCCAACCTTACACTGGAAAAGTCAGCATGAACCCACACATAATCTCAACCTTGAAATGTCTAGCTCTTCAATTTCCAGCTCAAGGCTTCTGTCAGTAATCTACACTCCTCATTAGCGTGAATGAATCTTACTACTTCACTGTCTACTTATTCAGCAGACACTAGCTGAGTGTATCCCTGCCTTTGGGGGCTCACAGACCAATGAGAGGTGACAGTTCCAGGATTCTTTGGAGGAGAAAGTGGAAGGAGAATGAAAGGATCGATATTACTCAGCCCCTCTCTACCTGATGCTTCCCATGTATTCTTTCTTACTAAAGAGTTCAAATATTCAAAAGTCTGAGCTACTGCTTTTCTCAGCGTGTGCTTTACATTCTGCATATTATTTCCACAATTCTTTTACCTTTAGCTCTTCATATCACTGGCTGTGGTATTTAGTTTGCTATCCTCCCTTGCCAGATCAAATATTTATATTGATTTAGTATGCTTTCTGTTGTTGAAAAGAGCATGTTAAAATATAACAACAAAGTACTTTATCATCTTTGTTTTTTTTGAGATTACCTGTGTGTCCTCACAGGTTACTATGGATCATTCATGTTCGTGGACACCGCTGAGATAGGAAACCGAGATCTTCCTGTCTTAGTACAGCATTCAGATCTCCAGGTTTGAGTTAAGAACACTCGGGAATATGCTGTTTCTAGTAAAATAGCAATAGCCAATAAGGTTTGACTACTATTGACTATGCAGAGTATGTTAGTTTATCTTGATTCATAGAATTGACTTCTCGTCACATGGTTGCCTGTTCAACTTTCCTTGGTAGTAGGTATCCTATTAATGTAATCTTCCCTTGTCTAAACCCCAAAATGTATCTTATGTAATCTTAGGTATCCCCTTAATTCATCAGATTCATGAAGAGTGTAAATACCAGCAAACCCTGTCGCTTAGGGCATGACATCATCTGAGTATGAATGATGGCTTGTGTTTTAGCACAACAATTTTGTAATGTGCTGTTTTGGTATCTTCTCCTTTCTCATTTTCTCTTTAGAATTGCTTTCCATACTGTTGAACCCATTGTCAATTATTCAGTCATGAGAGAGACAGAAACAGGAGTCTGTGTCTGTGTGTCTGTCTTGGGCATCCTCTTTAGAGTGTTATCTTCTCTTAAGTCATGGAAAGACCTAAGTCTGATTTGAAATGTTTTCCTCCTTTCTGTGAAGTTTTAGTCTCACTTAGATGGGATTTGTCAGGTAAGATATGCTCTTGACTTTAGTGGCAAGGGCACCTAGGTGGGAGAGTACCCTTCTTGGTCTGTGATAGACTGGCAGCATTTTTCCTCTGGTATGTGCCAGAGCTGAAGAGCCGGTTTTAAAAGAGAGGATTTATAGGAAATCCAGCTGTGAGTTTTCATTTTTTTTTTCTCTTGGAGCTGGAGGCGGGGCCAAAACCAACCTCAAACGAGACACACCATTGATCAGGCTAGAATGCTGTGGACCAGTCTCACAGACAGCCGCTAAGCACAGAGGAAATATTAGCTGACAGAGATAACGAGAAGGAAACACTTAGAAACAGATGCACCATCTGTCAGTTCTGAGGAGCGGTTTCCAAGAAAGCAGAAAAGGAAATGAAGAAGACAGTGGTTTTGTTTCAGAGGTACAGCGCAGCCTAAGGACATTTTAAGCAAAGTAAGTTTTTGTTCCATAGCAAACGGAGTTTTGGTGGCGGGATAGCAGTCACTTCCTCTTTGGACTGTGAGTTTTGTTAGTGATACATAAAGTTTTCTTTGTGGTGGATTTGATACTCAGAAGAGCAATCTTTAACAAGAACTTGGCTTTAAATGAGACAGCCGTGCTTGTCATTTGCTCTATTCACATTTAAAATGTTGGAATTTTACATGAAGATTTATTTTACTTTTTAAATATCAGTTTTGTTTCATATTGTAGACACATAAGGACTTCCTTCTCAGATCACAGATATAGATAAGGACTTCCTCTTCCTTTCCTTTGTTCCTGTCTTTCTCTTCTCTCTCCTCTCTCTTCTCTCTCCTTCCCCTGTCTCATTCTTTTTCCTTGAATTGTGAGCAAAATTAATTGTATCTTTCTCCAAAGCAAATTTAGTGAGAAACGGGCCCTCCTCTCAGATTTGAAGGGCTGTCAGGAAATACTGTTAAGTTGTTTAATATGTGACTTAAATAGCTGTGGATATAACCTCAGCTTCCTGTGAACCTTCTGAATAATGTTATTGGTGGTAATGTAAATTTTAAAGGAAGCTGCTTCAGGATTTTCTTTAGTTTATCCTTCATTAAAAGTCTGCTACTTTCTTACAGAACAGAAACTAACTTATCAAACACTCCTGCTATTTATGAATAATACATTTCCCAAAGTATTGGTTTTCAAACAAAGTTGGGCTTGAGCTATATGTAATGTATATATATTTGTTACATCTAGGTAGCTTGCATTTGATGTCAGATGTCATAGGTTTTATGAGGCCAGGATTTGTCTAATTTAAAGGGAGATAAAGCAATGATTTGGAATTATGAGATTCTATCAGTGATAACAAAAAGTGTAAAGGATCACAGGAACCCTTTTACTGGAAAAAGACAGTTTTCTTAGAATTTACCCAGGCAAAAGGGCCTTGTTTTGTAGCAGCGGCCTTAACAGGCTGTCTTGTCCAAACCAGAAGTGGAAATACTGGCTGTAAACCGGCAGAAGCAGAAACCACTCAGTGTTATGGCCCAATATGGATGTCAGAGCGCTGTAGCATGTGTGGGAAAATGGCCTGGGTCCAACGTCTGGAATCATTTATCTCCTGCTAGAGTGTAGAAGACAACTGTTTTATGCATCTCACAGAAATTCACACTGATTGATTTCATTTACGCGGATTGAGTGTAGTGACAGATGATGGCGACAGCTACACGTGGGCGAAGTATTGATCTATTGCTGTTTTTCTGACATCTCGCTTTCATTAGTGTCCCTAACACCTTGCATAGGAGTGTGCTGTTGCTGACAAGCATATGGTTTCAGCAAGGCCCTTTGCACGTGTTTTGTAACGAATGCCATATTTATGTCTTTTCTCTCTGGGCAAATCAGAGACTGAAAGCTGAAGATTTAACCTTCCTGTGTTTTCAGTAGCTTTCACCTGTTTCCTGCATTCTAGATTTGAAAAATGAGAGGAAGAAAAGTATCAGTTGACAGAGGTCTGTGCAGATTTGGGGCATCACAGGCAGCTGTTTATAGAGGAGAATCAGGGGTACTGGAATACCCTGCTGTCATTCTGGAGGTCTGTGTTTGTATGCCAAGAGCTCAAATACCTGCCAGTGTATTCTGCCAGAACCAACCTGCCATTGCTGACAGATTCTGGAGCATGACGCAGTGGCATCTGGACCTGCGTCTCTTGTATGCTAAAGAATACAGGGTTTGCCACTTTCTGGCAGTACTCGTGTCAGGCCTTATAGAGACATTTTAAATTTATCGCAGGGACCAAGCTGATCATCAGAAGCTTTAGATTTCAGCCACTACCCTGATGTTGCCTAACTTTTTACCCTTAAGAAAGATGGTTAACCTTTTACTAAATCTGTTTCTTTGCTGAAAAATAAAATGCTTAATTCTAGCCATCTCTAATGCCAACACACTTCAAATATCAGAGTAACTTATATTTCCTGCTATTAGTTTTTAGCATATAAGCCATTTATGAAACTACCTATTTTCTTAAATAGAACTTCATGATGCTGAAAAATTCTGAATGATTAAAAGTAAAATTCTATAGTCCTTGTAGTGCTTTTGTTTGTAGTAGCCTAGACTTGAAGGTACTTGCCTCAATCTTTTTCTCTATGTAGAATTTTTCTTTCATCTTTTCATCATAATTCCCACACTTTTGATTGACTAGTCATGTTGAAGTTTCAGAAATTGCATGTAATACTTCTTTGATTTAATATAGTTAAATATGTATAATTTTAACTTCCTAATATAATTTAATGTTGTTGAATCTGTGTGATTTTAATTTTATAATGTATGGAAAATGGGCGATAACACAAACTAAGGTGATTAATATTTTCTTCCATCATATGTCTATATATTTTAATATATACATCATGTAAAATATTTTGAAGTGCTTATCTTCAGGTATATAATATATTTTAAAATAATTTAACGAAAATGGAATATAACAAGTATATGAAGTATTAAGAATCACAGTATTTTTAAGTGATAAACACCACCGCTGCTCCTGACGGCACAAAAGAGATTAGAAGTCCATCCTCTCCATCAGCTGCCTGTGTTATTGTGGTGCCCACAGAACCGTGGACAACTTTCTTCAAGCACAAGGCACTTAGGGCCCCCAGCCTTGTGAAATGTGACAGCCTTGTGTGCCACTTCCCGGAGCCACATGACCTCGGGCAAGGCACTTGATCCTACTTACCCATGGCTCTTCCCCTGCAGTCTGGGAATAAATCTGTCTTACCACGTAAAGTGTTTGTGAGGGTCAAATGATATCATGTGCGTGAAAATACTTTGAAAACTTGAAAGCCATTTAAAGGCACTAATCAAATGTTGACATCTTTCTTCCAGGAGTATGTCTTTTTCCTTATATGATTTTAAGAAATCGCACCTTCTTTCAAAGGTATCTCTTACCACTTTCCTGATCACCTCAAAGATGGCTTTCTTTTGAGGCCCCAAATCATTTCCTTGAGGGAAATCACTAGCTTTACCTACAGTGTCCCTCCTGCTCTATCCAGCAGTTGACCATCAGCAGGGTAGCACGTTTTCATACCTCCATGCTCTACTCTCTTCAGTCCTGAGTGCTACATACTTTCTCTACTCCACTCTAGAACATTCCTCATTCTCCAAAGCAAGCTACCTTCAGTATCACTAAACTCTGAACTTTTTTCCAAATACTGTTCCTCTTCATGATTTCCTAGTGTCAATCTCTAATGTCTTTATCTCTTTATAGTTTGTTTTTTATTTACACATCTTTTCCCTACTTAAGATCCTTGACAACGGGTGAACTGCCTTCTTTCATAGATTCCCTGGTGCTTACAGTAATGTCTTATAAATGATCAGTGTTCAAGGAATGTTGTTCATAATAACCTGCCATTATATTCCCTTTAATTCACAATTCAGGTATACATCTGTGTGTCTACTATGTGTAATAATATAACATATAGACCATTTCTGAGATCCCTACAAGAAGTCCTGCATGTAATCACCATTAGGTAAACGATTAACCTACTAGTCCTACCAGAGTCCTGGTAATCATAGTAAGACAATTAAAAAAATTAAAATGGTCTCTGTCTCTGTTCAGAAACAGCCTTGATGTATCTGTGGCTAGATACATTTTTAGAAAGAAAATGCAACCATCTTTTTGAAAAGAGGTTTGGCAGTATTTATCAAAGCCCTCCTAGAAAAATATTTCAAGAAAATTATTTTTTTAAATGTAGGCAAAACTTTCTAAAAAGTGTTTGCCATTGTTTTACAACAAATAATAAAATTTTTAAAAAATAATGACAGATAAGCAATCAGCATAATATTTTTTTCTTTTTCAGTACTGGGGATTGAACCCAAATCTTAGCACTGAGGCACATCCTAGTCCTTACTTACTTGCTTACTTACTTACTTATTGAGGTAGGATCTTGCTAAGCAGCTAAGTTGCTAGATTGACTTAAACTTTGGATACTCTTGCCTCAGCCTTGAACAGTGCCAAGATTATTGGTATGTGCCAATGTACCAGAAAATTTTTGTAATTCAAATACAAATTTTAATAGCCCAAAGTTTTCTGTCAATTACATATTAAGTATATTGGTACCAGGTTCACCTTTTTTAGATACTTTACATAGAACGAGGATATACCTGGAGCAATTAGATTTAGCAACTTCTTATCAGTCTTTACTATTCTTCATTTTTGTGGTGTTTTTCATTTTTTTTTCCATATAGAAATGTTAAAAGTTAGGCAAACTTTGAGGTCAAAATATGAAAACGTTTTGACAGAACAATAATCTTAGCATCAAGGATTAGAAGATCTTGTCATTCATTTGCATTGAAAAAGACCTGCAATGAGAAAGGAAATGCTAACAAATTTAAATTTTCTCTTGAAGTAAGATTTTTTAAAAAGTTAAAAAAGGAAAACTTGAGTCTACTTGTTAAATGACTATGAAGAAAACTATGTAAATTATGGAAGCTTTTTATATCACTCATTTAATCTGTTTTTACATGGAGTAACTGGCAGAGTTAAAATCATTTTATCATAATAGTTCCTGCATGTTATATCAAGATAAACCACAGGAATACTAGAAATAATCTCCCAACACACCAGGGCTGTGTAGTCAGTTAAACACTGAGCTGAGTTAGCCACTATCCCTCATCTATCTCTGCCTTTAACAAAAGGGCTTTCTCTCTTCAATTCCTGTATCAGTGCTTAAAACACATTCCCTTAATAGTGCCACTCCCCTAAGAGTTCTTCCAAGAGGCCAAAGCAAAGGATAGCTGGTGGGCAGGAAGCCTCTGCTCAGTAGGAATTTCCATCTTGTCTTAAAAGTACTGAGAAATATTTGCTTCCTTTACATACCTTTCTCGGTGGTCTTGTTTGGATTCTGTTCTGCACACTGCAGAATAAGGACCCAGTCCCCCTGCTTCAGAGAAGTCACTCTTGAGAGAATATACACTTCAGAGATGAACACTAACACAGCAGCAAATATACAATAGATGATTCCTGAGTCGGCTGTACCTAAGCAAACATGCAATGCCAGTGTGCACTGTCTGTGAGTGTGAGAGGCTACAGAAGGCAGAGTCCCGAGGGATTCATCCACAAGGAAATCTATGTCTTAGTAATCGAGAATGCTCCTTGGAGGGTTCCCACTAACTTGGAGTGGTGAAGAGAAGCCATCACTGGATGCCCTGCCAGATGAGGCTTTCCAGTGGCTTCCTCGTACATGGACAGCAATGCAAGACGGACGCTCGCCATTAATGTAAGCTTGGGCTGGGCTGAGCTAGTTAGGGAAGTCGCAAACAAGAGACTAAGTGGCAAGCTGAAGGAATGGGTATTCTCCAGGCCAATGAGCCCTCGCACAATGCCAAGAAAGGGTATGAGTGCTCTCCCTCCAACCAGTGCCGAGGCCCACTAGGAGACCTGCTTATTCTGTACTCAGCAAAGGGAAAAGCAAACATCTGCATTTGCTGTCCATGTAACTAGAATTCAGACTCACTCTGTGGCCTTACCGAAGGCTGTGCTATATTTTTAAAAGACAGAGTTTTGGAATTATGGGTTCTCTACTCCCCACAAGAAAACAATGACTTGGAAAATGTCCTTAGAACTGTTCTTTCCATACGTGCTTATTATCCTGTATCTTGGACCATTTGTACTGGTGCCAGCCAGGAGACAAGCTGTGCATATTATGGGGACATGCCTGAAGAGGAGAAACCCAGCAAGCAGACTAGATATAATTTCTTGAATTAGCCATAAATTACTCCATGAAAGAGCCCGTATGTAACACTGAGGAATCCTGCCTGGTATTCTGTAGGCCTTGTGAGCTCTTAAATAGAACCACAGAATAGTGAAATAACAATAGTGGGAGCTAAGTTTAAATAAAAGTTGTTTATTTTTAACTGAGAATCAGGCTCTAAATTAAACCACCCTTCTGTCTCAGGCTTCACAGCAGAGAAAAATTAAAAACTTACATCTTAAGAGATTGCTGCTAAAGTGTCCTGCTTCATTTATAGTGGTTTAAACTATAATTTTGTTTGTTTTTGGTTTCAGTGGCATTCACATATTTGGTGCTGGCATATGACTTCTGTAAAAGATATCAATGTTTGTCTTGATACAGTTTTCTTGTTTCAAAATCCACTACTACTGACATTGTATGTTTCATCTCCATAAATATTTATTGTGCATGTATTATATGCAAAGAGCTATAAAAAGAAAGCAGACCGATACAGTCTGCTCAGGGTCTCAGTCCCATCTTGAGGATAGATATGCATGCCATTGAAGGAAGAATTACCTTCATGCTAGCTAAAGCCTCAATGCAAGGCACTGGAGAATACTTCTAAAATTGAACTGAAGACTGGGGAAGTGTCACCAGCGAGCTGAAATTTGGTCTAGAGCCATCAAGAGATTTCAGTAGTAGGCAGAAGAGAGAACTGATGCTTGACACCAAAGAATATGTATCTAAAAACACAAAGACTTTATACTGCTGAATGTGTTAAAAATATACTGAATGGACGCCAGTGTGACTACACCTTAGAAAGTTAGGAAGGATCACTAACGTGGGAATTGGGACTGGAAACAGTTACTGAGTCCAGAATTATCTCATTTAGAGATGTTACTTTGCTTTGCAAGCACAAAGTCTCTGGTTTGATCTCCAGTAATCACATACAACAATGCCGGGTGTGGTGATTCACAGCCACCAGTAATCAGTACCACATAACACAGCACCAGGCGTGGTGGCTCATGCTTATAATCCCAGGACTCAGGAGGCAGAGGCAGGAGGACTGCTGTGAGTTTAAGCCTTGTCTGGGATACATAGTGAGCTCAGGGCCAGCCTGAACTATAAAGCAAGATCATGTCTCAAAAAAAAAAATTATATGTAGTCACCCATCATTCATGAAGTAGTGCTTTTAACATGTAATTTAAGACACTTATTCTGAAAAAAGAGTGGATCAGGGGCTCATAGGTCCAGTGCAATCATCTATACATTCATTCATTCAGCAAACAATAATTGGATCAATGCTATGTGGCAAGCCCAATTTTAGACTATCGAGCTACAGCAATAAATAAAATGGGAAAATGACATCTCCTGTCATCATGGAGCTTATATGTTAAAGTGGAAGACAAACTCTGAGCAGCATAAACTGTGTTTACTGTAGTGATACAGTGTAAGAGTCGTGAATGGTTTCTTTGGCTTGACTTTGGCTTGTATATTGTTTTGACAAACATACATTAGCACTTATTGCATGAGTAACAGTGTGTTGAATACTGAATAACAGAGGTAGAATATGCTCAGTGATGGAAAGGAATACTTATAAACATATGAACCTTGTTCCTTTATCAGATTTGAGAGAATGAAATGGCATAAATATCCACCTCTGACAACAAACCGATTTCAAACAAGTTTTATTGGGCTGATTCTTGAGTAATGCAAGTATTTAAAAACTTCTCTCTTTTTATCTATTGAGAGAACTCAGTACCTAGTAACTGTATTCTACAAAAAGTCAACTCTGCCTCAATCTTTCAGTAAGACTGAACTTCCAACCAATATGTTTTGAGGATTCTTTACATGGTCCCCTTTCCGTGTAGAGCCCCTAGGTGTAGTGAAGATACTGATTCTCTCAGCCATTGGCTGGCTAAACAGAGCCTGGGGTTCCAAAGGCTCCATATGATAACTTGGGGTTCCCACCAGAGTTCATCACAATGAAATATGTCATGCTGTAGAAAAAAAGGCGGGTGAGGGTCAGGCTCCTGCTCTTCGAGATGGCCCTGTCACAATACAACCACACAGAAGGACCCCACCTGTTTTTTTGAGTATTCAGGTATCATCCTTGTCTGGAGTTTTGCTTTTCATGGTTTTGGTTATCCATGGTCAGACAATATTAAAGGGAAAGTTCCAGAAATAAGCAATTCATAAGTTGCAAATTGAATTCTATTCTGAGTACCATGATAGAATGTTGAGCTGTCCAAACCAACCTGCTTGAACTGAATCATCCTTCTATCCAGCACCTCTATGCTGTTCATGTTACCTGCCCATCAGTCACTTAGTAGCTGGCTCCAGATCAGGTGAACTGCTGCACTAAGGAAGTGTTTGTATATGGGATTTGGACACCTACTGGAGTCCTATAGCGGATCCTCCAAAGATAGCAAAAGACTTCTGTATACTCAAACCACATCTTGAGTAGCATTCCCAACAGATCTACCTTTGTGTTGGATAAGTTAAGTACTTTAGATGTTCTACGAATATTGATATCTCAAGTCATAAAGAATAAACTTTATCAAATATAATAATCCCTATCTCAAATTGTTTTTCTGAACAATTTTAAATTAGTTCAGCTGATTTCTTAGCTTCTTTTAATCTGTTCTCATCATTCTTACCTTTTGGATGTGACAATGAATGGGGCCAATAGTAGAAATAGGGAAATGTCAGGTTTATCTTTTTCTTGCTGACTATTTATTGCTAGTAATTAATATTTTCTCCTGGCTTCTCCACAAGAATCTTTCAAAATCACTTCTCCATTTTATTAGGGTTAGTTTGCTTGAAAATAAGCTAGATAACCCTCTGATCCTCTTGACAAAATACACATAGATAGTGCATACATATCTCTTTTCATCTTAGTTCTATACTATTGTGAGTCTTCTACATTCTGCCTAATACTGACAAAGCATTATAGCACTAAAGAAGTTCTCTACTAACATGAAAAATTAGTATTTAGTCCATATCAAAGAAAATGCTATGTGTCAAATCCTTTGAAACATGATGTTTAATCATGATAACATAGCTGTTCGGGAGCAAGTGACTGTGAGATTGTTGAACTCAGCCTCTGGCCTACAGAATTTTAAGCAAAGAATCCTTAAATCAGATCCTAATGTTGAGTACTGGCATCATAACTCATTTTTTAAAAAATGTGTAAGTAAAATACATTCAATAAGCACAAGTGAAATTTTTAATGTATTCACCAACACCCTATTTTGGAGATCACTGTTTCTATACGTTATATCTATGGTCTGTACCTCGAATTAATGATAGAAAATATTATGTACTTCTTATCTGCCAACCACACAATATATGTCATCTTCATTCTCCATTCATCTTCACAGCCACCCTTTGAGGCAGGACTGTTATTGTCTCCACTTCACAGACGAGGAAACTGAGGTTCAGACAAGTTCTCTAATTTTTCCAGTGTTGTTGCTTAGAACTGGAGACCGATTTGAAACAGGTCTTTCTGGTCTTACTGGTCACCTTCTTTCTATTAGATAATTTCCAGTCTCTAGTCTATATGTCTGAAGAACCAAGCCTTGAGCAATGATGAATTTTGAGTTCTCAAGACACTTTTATGATACAACTGTGTGGGTGCCAACCAGCAGCTGTCTGGCTAAAACTGTAGCACCAGGAAGGCTGGTTTGTGTCCCTGCCCTGAATCTTGTTGCTAAGAGATTCTTCACATAGGAAAATATTTGTCAGCTCCAGGTGGCTGGGATACCAGACAGGCTTACTGATAGTTAGATGAACACAAGCAATGATTTAGTGCGTTACAGAGTCGTGTTCAGCAAGAAGAACACAGTCTCCAGGCACTCAGAGGAAGTAGGCTAGAAGTGTTCACTTCTGTTTGAACTGGTATAAAATTTCCACATTAGTTGAATTACAGAGAAAGCGGATAAGTTTGCAAAGATGAAGTAAGAGGTTATTGCAAAAGTATTCCTTCCTGTGGGGGAACATATATTGCATTAGGATAAATCAATGTGTTGAGCCAGTAAAATTAAATTGCTATATTTAATATGTTGGCAAAATTAAGCATTTTAATTGTTGGTCATTGATTTAAATCATCTTGTTAGAACTTATTCTCATTAAAGATGATTACATCCAGATAATGTTCTCTTCCAGTAAGAAGGGAAGAACAAAGGAAAATAAATAAAACATAGTTTACTAGAATCTCATAAAAGTTCTTGCACAAGAACTGGAGAAGCATGAGAACAGATGAGGGTTTTTCTTTCTCTTTTTTTTTAAACCAAGTTTTTCCTTGAAGTCCCTGAAAAATTGCAGTTCACATAACATGGTGGTATGTGTATGTGTTTACACAAGAGAGGACTGTCTCACCAGAAAAAATGTGAATCAAAGTCTCTCTGGCCATTTTTCAAAATGACTAACAACATATATACTCTCCTTTTTGAAAAACTTATCATTCATTTCTGATTTTTTTTAAAAAATCCATTTTCACTTCTCCAGAAGTCTAATCTGGTTTGAGATATATTTCTTTTCATCTTAAGTCTCTACTTTTTTTGTGTCTGTTCTACATTCTGCCCAAGCATTATAGCACTACAGAAGCTCTCTATTAACATGACAAATTAATATCTAGTCCATATGGAAGAAATTGTTATGTGTTAAATCCTTTGAATGTGATGTTTAAGTAGAAGTCCATTTCTAACCCTAAAACATGTTGATTAACCTATTTTAAATTTCCTTAAAGTCAGATCATCATTTATATGATACATAAGTTAGAAAATTTTTCAAGTTGAGTCAAAATATTTTTGAAAGTGAAAAACTTAGTCATTTTAATAGAAGGAATGTCAGGATAGGAGATTTCCAAAATGAAATATTGAAGGAAATGCAATTTTAAAATGAAAGTATACTCCTGGCTCATAGACAAGGAAACAAAAATGCATTTGATAGACTTCAATCTTGTCTGTTGCCCCCATTTCTGTGGCTTTATTGTGTGTCGAATCCATTGCAGATAGATCTGAAATAGTTTCTGAGCCCTGGCTTTTTCTACCTAGTGAAAATTCTTTTTTTTTTTTTTTTTCCATTTTCTTTGTATAAGTCCAAATAACCTCAAACAATCCTTGAACTCTCTTGGATCATTCTGGACTAGTTAGCAATTTTTTAAAAACAAACATAAAACCTTGGCTTAATGGAGCTTTTTTGCTTCAGCTCTGAGAGCGAAATGCATAATCCTATTACACTTAGTTATCAGTGCCATTTGAAATCCTGACTGCCTTGATAATCACCATGGAGCCGCAGAAGCCTTAGTGGGTAGATAGCTAAATTTAATTAATGGTAGAGATGACTGGATAAACCTTCTCATTTATTTGACTGGTCTGTGTACTTTTTCTCCCCTGTCCTCCACATTAACAATTTTTTTCCTTGTTTTCCTGCTGCAAGTACTGTGCAGCAGCCAACAGAAACATAGCAGCAAAACAATTCTGAGCAGCACAGCCTTGGAGAAGGTGGGAAGCTTTGGGCTTGAGCGGACCTAGGTTTGAATCCTGACCCGTCATTGGCTATGTTTATGCCTCATAGTGCTCTGACTTTCTGACTGGTCATTTCCAATGTGGCAATAGGAATGTCTGTATTTCAGGGTCTGCAGCATGAGAGAACAAGGTTGAGGGCCTTGTGCTGGGCTTTGTTGGAACAGATGTCCAGTAGCAGTCTTAGCTGGGATGGTATGCACCTTTCTTTACCTTTTAAGAATGGCTTTGTATGCATCACTCTAACGAGAAATCCAGCATTCTCATGTAGAGGCTTTTGCAAAGCAAAAGACCTTTGGAAAAACATTGTTTGAGAATTGAATTATTTCCTCTTCCTTCTTATCAGTAAAAGTCCACATTTTCTTCAGAGTTTGGTAAGTGCGGACATACTGATGACCTCTCTTTCTGCCCCTCAGATCACCTGCTGCAATGCCGAACATTGGTAGTATATGTCTAATTAAAAATGGGTAGATAAATGGGGACATCACGTGAGCAATACTACTGGCTTCATGTTTATGAATCATCTATAGTCTACCTTTTTCAAAAGGATTTGAAAAAGCTTTGCTGGTTTTACTGTATTCCCATATAATTATGGATGAAGATTAGTATTTCACCAAAAGCTTTTGTTTTGGGTTATACCATCCCTACATGTGACTACAGGTACCTTATTTAACCTCGCCAAGCCTTCGTTTCTTCTTCTGTGTTGTGGGGATGGTAATATTTAAAAGTGCCTGTGAAGATTAAGTAAGCCAATGTCCATAAAGCATTTAGCACCACAGCTAGCCCATGTTTCCAACAATAATAATATAGGTATCTTTCAGCAAAATATTCAAACAGTTTTATATATGTATATATAATATTATACCATATTATATATAGTATATATATTATACTTGTATATGTAATATATATACTACAGTATTTCAGCAATAATAACATCTCTTTCAGCAAAATATTTGAGCAGATATATATACTAAAAAAGAATCAAGTGGATTTTCTGGGCTTATAAACTCCCTTTATAAAATTTATGTCAGTGAAAACATTCTAGTATATATCTTTATGAATAAAATAACTTCAACCTCCTAACAAATCTAAAATCTGCAATAAATTCCCATAGCAGGTATTAATGGTTATAACAAATAAATAAATACTGGAAGCCAAGTTGACAAGATACAACTTTAGCTTTTAATAGCCTGTTTTCTGTTTGGTAAGCAGTGCAATTATAGTAAATATGTATCTTCAGTCAACTTACAAAATACCTAAAGCTTTCATAGGCTCTCGAGCTAGTTTTGCTTCCCAATAGTAACTGTTCAGTGAATTGCACGCAAGTTTTACTACGCTTGGCTGATAGTGTGCCAAGAACTGTGGGAACTGCTATGAAGCAGAGACACTCAAGTCTTCAGACTCCTGTAACTTAATTTCAGAGAAAGCTGTCCGAGGCCATGTGCACCGAGGGCCAGATTGCCGGGCTGATTTACCAGCTGGGTGCAGTCTGAGGTCATTTACCCAGACATTTTAATAACTGTCTTATACCAACTGACTGCTTTTTAAAAGGCTGTTTTATTCATCTTCCTGCAATCAGAATCCTGCCTGTATTTCCATTTTTATTGGACTCAAAATATAAAACAAGGAAAGATCAAAACGTTATATTTGAAAATAAAATTTAAAAGATGAACCAGTTGGGGTTGATGTCAGGGACCAAGATGCAGCTGCTGAGACTGTGGTTTCTGGGAATATTTAAGCTGCGAAGTCAGAGACCACACGAAATCACACAACCATTTGGATTGGGGCTCAGCAACGGTGCTTTCCTAGCAACCGAGTGCACTACTGGACAAACCTTAATGTCTCTATACACAATAGTTGTGTGGGTTTTCTTGGACTCAATTAACACGGGTGTGGGTATTGTCTACAACCCGATAGTCAGGGTGCAGAGGTACAGTTTTTCTTCACTGGAGTTTGATAACGCTGTTCTACAGTGACACTATCTTCACTGATCTCAGGTACTGCCAGCATGTGGTTTCATTTTATAAATCATAATGTTTTTGCACATTAAAGACTTAAGATTTCACCTTCCTGTCATAAAGACTGAGATTTGAGAGTATATCAAGTTTGGCCAGTGAGTCACTTTGTCAGATCCTCACTTTGGACACTCTTGACTCCACTAGGAAACAATAACTTGTTTTTTAAAGACAGCCTTCTGACAACCCTTCATTTCTCTTACCTCCTGAAAAAGTATGTTTTTTTTCAAGAAAAATGGAAAGAAAAACTTTAAACATTTTGGTAGTAACAATAGACAGACTGAGGAACCAGATTATTTTTAAACTTTAAATTTACAGCATTTAGAAATTATTTCACTTACAGTCTAGTAACCCACAGTGGTCCAATCATCAAGCATCCCAAATAAAAATACACTCAAAAAGCAGAAAATCCTCGTGCATGATTTCACTTTTGTAGCTGTTTATGTCATAACATTAAAACAATCATACATCACGAATTATTTACAAAATTTCAATTTTTTAAAAACTTGAGTAGAATAATACACTGGAATAATATTAGTTTTTTGTTTGTTTTTGTGCTTTTCAATACTTACATTTTTAAAACAACTAAATAATTTATATAGGGCATTAAATAATTTATATTGAGAAATGGATACAATATTCTAACTATAGCCTTTATTTTTTGTCTGTGACGTGATGGTTCTAAAAACCACATTTTTAAAGACACTTAGGATTTTTGCTTATTTCAAAAACATTTTTAAGCAAACCACATTAACATTATAATAAAGCCCAAATGAGCATTCTCTAGCCATGCTGAATCTTTAGCCAAATACCTATTCATCAATTAATATATGGTTATCAATTAATTTTTGGTTGATCACAAATAACTAGTGCAGCGAGAAGCTTGTTTTGTCCTACTGGGTGTTGGAAAGCTGACTTTTATGTAACAATACACTCAGGGTTAAGCATCATTTTTACAATGGCATTCAAAATGATTTTGAGTAGGTCCAAGTTGAAAGTAAAGTGAGCTTGGGCCGGGGAGTTAGCTCAGTGGTTCCGGTGCCTGTCTTGCAAGCACAAGGGCCCGGGTTCCATTCCCCGGTAACCACATAACAATACTGGGTGTGGAGACCCACACCCAGCAGCAACCAGTACCACATACCACAGTGCCGGGCGTGGTGGCTCACGCCTGTAATCCCAGCACTCGGGAGGCAGAGGCAGGAGGATTGTGATGTGAGTTGGAGGCTGAGCTCAGGGCCAGCCTGAACCACAAAGT